>PVKE010005343.1:0-59302 GCA_004027555.1 Craseonycteris thonglongyai
TTACAATATATTTATTACGGTTTACAATACTGACTTCTTAATTTAAATAGAATTATTGTTATTCCTAATATATTTGTAATACTGTCCCTTATTTTTCTCTCAGTGTAATGACCGCAGTTTAGAGATCTGTTGCCGAGAATGCTCACTTATCAAGTAAATAGATAGGTAAGAAAAGCAATTTAATTTAAAACAAAGAAAAATTTTAACAGAAGAATTTTAAACAGAAGAAAAATTGAAACTCAACGTGGTCACCGAGGATAAATAATATTGATTGATAATAATACTGTTAATACAAAAGAAAAGAAGCTACCATATGACACTACCAAGTATTCAAGCTAACTGACTGTGTTCTTCGATGAGTCGAGTCGTAACTGTTGCGTTCACGCGTTGCGTCCGGTGACAAGTGTAACACATAAGTCAACATGTATTGTCCGGGTGGGCGGAGATCACAGTGTCAGGCTGTCAGAATCCTAGAAATTTATGACCTTGGCAAATTCCCAGAATGCATTAAGCTATTGCTAGAAAGTTTTGTCTTCCACCCCTTTGCGGTCAAGGCCTTTTTCGCTTGTGCGAACCAGCCACTCGAGACGATTTCGGCCAAATTGCGGACACATTTTACAAGTACTTTAAAATCATTTATAAACAAACAAACGTATACAAATAATAAAATTTCACCAATTTATTTATTTTTATATTGAAAACAACAAAATTTGATAAATATTACACTCTGTAATTAGTTTTTGTGTGATATTTCGTAAAACAATGCCCAAGCTGCATCCTAGGTTTATCAGGACACGTATCACAGTAATGCGTTACTTCCCGCCTACCTCCAGGCGTGTTACGGTCACAGCAAGCCCTGCAGTCCCTTTCGGGCCCTTGTAGGACTATGTGAAGCTTCCCATGTAGTCGGATTTCATCGGAATGCGACGTAGCCGCTTGCTCACGATGCTGGCGATATGATCCTCTCAACTGCTCAACAAGTGTTTTTAGAAATCGCAAATGGCTGAGTGGCTTTTCCCCTTTTTTGGTCTTTTCTAGTTTATACAGAATGTAGGAATTGATCAGGCAAATTTCCATGTCCCCCCCCTAAAAGCTTACGCCACCATTTACCGTAAGCGATTTTCGCAGAAAACAATACCTTGATGCATATTGGTCTGCCTGATCAACACCACCCATATATTTTATATCATTCAAAACAGTATTGGGTTTCTTGACCATTATTTCCATACCACCTCGTGTAATCCTTTTGACCGTCGACATTCCTGTGTCACCCCTCGTAGTCAAACAAGTGACAGTCCTCTTATCTTTCCACCCTAAAAGTAAGGTGTTACCCCATTGATACGCGACCGTGGATTTTTTCGAAAAATTTGGCTTTTTTATGTCCTTGGGCAATTCTTTCCTGTTCGTTAAGATCGTTCCGGAGATATTGCATTTCAATTTGGCCTGTTCTTGAGCTAAGACATAACTAGTATAGTAGCAATCCGTGTACATATGGTGCCCCTGAGCACCTGGAATTCTCTCCAACAACATTTTGTATAAGTGTATCGGAATTCTTGATGAAACAGGTAAATCGGGTCTGACCAAGAGCTGTGTTGTGAGTGATCCATAATGTGGCAAAATGCAGCAAATGTAGGCAGTCTTTGAGTCAGCTGGAGTATAAACTCTGATGCCCCATTGTGTCGGTTTCTTAGGATTGTATGTTATGATTTGACACTTCAGATCAGCCGGGCGCTGTATGGGCGCCGCTCGAGTTGCTGCTTCAAATCAGCCGGGCGCCGCAGCGGCGCCGCTGGAGTTATAAGAGCTACAACCACTTCAAAGTCCACGGTGCACAGAATTCCACCCCAGACATGGCGAGCGATCGACGATTGACCAAAATTGGCCTCGCGATCGACTGGTCAACCACGATCAACTTGTTGGCCACCCCTGGTGTAGGAGACTACTGTTTGCGTACAGCCTCACTCGATTCACTCAGTAACTGCTCTGGGACATCTGGGTGGTTTCTGCCTTGGCATGTTATTGAACGATGCTGCTATGGCTGTCACTGATCACACGCTCTTCTGGGGACAGGGATTGCTGGGTTATCGGGTAGACAGTGTAGACATGGCTGGAAGTGGGTCTCTGAATTGGTTACACCAACTAAAATGCCTCCTGGAAGTTTGTGAGAATTTTAGTGGACATCCTTGTGATACTTGGTATTGTCAGTCTTAAAATTTTATTCAGTTTGGTGGGCATATGGCGGCTTTTCATTGATGTTTCAACTTGTATTTCTTAAAAAAATGATGTTGAACACCTTCTCATCTGTTTATTGTCTATTTGGATATCCTCGCTTGTGGCATGCATACTTGAAACTGTTGCCCATTTTAAATCTGGGGCTTCTGACTTTTTCTTTCTGATTCTTAGAATTTAAATATTGACATTTACATATATGAGGGCTGCCTGGAAAGTATTGAGCCATGTAATGGTCCTCGTTCTATTAACAATGGCTGCATTTTTTTCCAGACAGCTGTCATATGTATGTTTTAAATCAATTAGACAATTTTTACTAAATGAAAAAAAACTACATTTACAATGTGCTTTAAACTAAATAGAATTAGAAAAAAAAAAGACATAAACATGGGAAAGAACATCCTGTGCTGAAAATTAAATTCCTTGCAGTAGTTCAGTACACTAATTCATAAAACGTAAGTTAATAGAATTCTCAGTTTAACATTTTGAAAGATGATATTAGGTCAAAAATTTGATATCTATGGTAGCACATGTAGAAGAACTTTATAAATAGTATGTCCATCCCTCTGAAATTAACACATTTGGCAATACTCAATAAAAACTTTTGGAGTCATATTCAAAAGTGACACATCCAAAGAATCACAAATTTGTGTCCTATAAATTCTCCTTCTAAAATCTTTATTTTAACCTTTCTTCTTCTCGTTTGTTAATGCTAAAGCTTATTAAAAAAAAAGTAAGAATAGGAAAAGAAAATCTGCAATAAACTCTTGATCACAAATAAAAATTATTGCCTCTGTAGTTCACTACAAATTGTGTCTGTACAATGTCACATGAGAACAAAGAAATTTGGTACATAAGCCTTAAAAATCATGTACAGCATTCACATGGCAGTAATGGATAGTTAAGCACCTAATACACAGTTGACAAAATGTTTCAGTGATCAGCCTTCATTTAAACATATCCTTCCTGTAGAGTAAGGACAAAAAAGAATGTGTCAGCTGTTCAAGGTATGTCATAAGCAAACAAACCTAAAAACCTCACACCTCTCCAAATGGTTGTCATCAAAAAGTCAACAAATAACAAGAGTTGGTGAAGGTGTGGAGAAAAGGGAACCCTTGTGTACTGTTGGTGGGAATGCAAATTGGTGCAGCCACTGTGGAAAACAGTACAGAGGTTCCTTAAAACAAACAAACAAACAAACAAACAACCCCTTCTATATGACCAAACAATTGTACTTCTGGGTATTTGAAGTAATAGAAAAGAGTAATGCGAAAAGATACATGCATCCAAATGTTCATTGCAGCATTATTTACAATATTTACAATTTCTGGCCAAAGTATAGAAGTGACGCTGGGGTCCCTGTATAGATGAATGGATAGAGAAGATGTGCTACATATATACAGTGGAATGCATCTGAGTAAGAAAATGAAACCTTGCCATTTACGACAATGTGGCTGAACCTAGAAGGTATTGTGCTAAGTGAAATAAGACCGAGAAAGACAAATACCGTATGATTTCACTTACATGTGGAATTTAAAACAAAACAAAACTGAACAAATGAACAAACAAAACAAACTTACAGATAAAGAATTCAGACTGATGGTCGCCGGAGGAGCGGGTAGGAGGGGGATGAGTAGAAAAGGTAAAGGGGTCTATAGTCAAAACTGTGATAAGTTTGAATGGCAACCAATAATTATTAGACTTGCTGTGGTAGTCACATCGTAAGGTATATAAATGTTTAATTACTATATTATACACCTGAAACTAATATAAAATCATATACCAACGATACTTAAATAAAAGGTGCAGGTAAGGAAGGGGGTTCCATGAAGGGTAAGCATGCCAAAAGGTGATGCGTGAACTGAATGCAAATCTGCAGCAATTTCTGTATAAAAGCAAAACATTCACTATCAAAGGATTGCCCAGTCAAACTGTTTGATTAAAGTACTGAATTGGATGGTTTGCATATCTTTTAAAATATCAATCTCTACCATTCCTTTCTACTGTAATGAGGCATAAGTTTTCTTAGTAAGATCAAACAGGTGCATAAGTAAGTAAGCAAGGGACATAATAGTCAGTGAATGTCTTTAAAGCTCTTCTCACATTTCACTTTTTAAAAAATGTAGGGAATAATACTTAAAATCTTTGCCATTAGTCAAACAAAACAAAATACAAAACAGGTCCTAAATAATTAAACAACCAAACACAACTGAAAGAACATTACACAGCTGGATAATTATATATATATATATATATATATATATATATATATATATATACACATACATACATACATATACACACACACACATATATACACACATATATATATTTTAAATACTTTTAACTGCATATTATATATGTAAATATACTTACAATATAATACTATGAATATAGCTATTTATGAATTTATTTGCATACATGCACATATCTAGTCTAAATATAACTCCTTGTTGGTTTTATGTATTGCAAATAGTACTTACTTTTATACTCCTTTAAGAGTGTTTATTGATAAACTGAGGGTCTTAATTTCATGTAATCTCATTTATCAATCGTTCTCTTTTGATTGTTACTTTTTATATTTGTACCTTTGCCTACTTTAAAGTCGGGGGGATATTATCAAATGTTGTTTTGTACAGAATTATTTGTTTACATGGAATTCATCTTCTTGTATAGAGTTTGAAATAGGAGTCAAGTTACTTTTCTTTGCATATGGATAGTTATTTGACCAGCATAATTTGTTAAAAAGTCCTTCCCGTACTAGTCTACAGTTCCATCTTATTCATACATTTAGTGATGATATCTGCCTCTCTTCCACTTTACCTGCTTTTGTGCCAATACCATGTTATCTCATTTGCTATATATTTATAATAAATCTTGATATCCATTACTTGTTTCTACAATTTGTTCTTTGATAAGAAGAATGAACTCTTACATAGAGAACCAACAACCAAGATCAACAACAAATGTGAAAGAACAAGGAGAACCCTTATGCCATATATTCTAAAACTTAAAAACTCAAGTAAGAAAATTTATCCTGTACATGTTGCTCCTCCCAGCTGTCCCCTTGCTTCTCCCGAGGGGCTCCTGTGACCTCCTTTGCAAATACCAACCTGCATTTCATTTCAGATGGTTTCCTTTTCTTGTTTACGGTGACTCTCCTAGTTTTCAAGACATATAGGGACTGTCCAGAAAGTATCCAGCCATGTACTCGTTCTTGTTATATTGATAATGGCTGGATTTTTTTCTGGACAGTGCTTGTATAGTTGTCCAATACTCTGTACTTTCTCTTATGTATTGGTCTATCCCCATTTTCAAAACTTCTGCTTGAATCATTTTTCACAAACCTATTATCAGACTTTTGGTTCAGGTGTCTTGTGAGTTTGGGACCTCTCTCTGAAATGGCTCTTTAATCCATAAGTCAAATGTTTGCTTGTTTTGGGGAGGTGGTGTGAGGGGCATGGACTCTTGGTGGGCATTCAGGAATAAAACGAGCCTGAGGGAAACTGGAGAGCTCAGAGCAGAGACAGTCACTGCCCGACGTCTGGCTCGTGGAGTCGCCACACCTCTCGGTCCACAGGCAGGCATCTTAGTCAGTGAGAACACCACATTTCAGCATTGCTGTGTTCTCTTAGGTTCACAGCAAATGGTGCAGTCCTGCAGGATGTTGAGCATCCTCTTGCAAGATTGCACCCACTTGTTGTGAAATAATAGAAACAACGGTGAAGGGTTACGAAGTGCAGGTTGAGAACACATATGGTGAGAGGCCCCTTGATGTTTCCATTTTTCATCATTCTCTTTACCTTTTCTGAGCCAACGAAGGATCGATGCTGAAGCTAAGCTTGATTTCTGGGCGATTCAGGAGGACCCCTGCTCTCCAGGGTGGGAAGCATAGATTGAGTCTGGCTATCTTGCTTTCTAACTTCTGTCTGACCCCATTTCTCCTCCTCAAAAGGAATGTTTCTTCTTGTGTGCTCTATTTTGACCCCTGCACAAACTGATTGTTCTGAATCTTTAAGTTATAAGAAGCCTTACATCTGCTTGATTTGTGTTTAGCTGCGATGGTGCCCTACTTGTAAAATGCACGAAGAGAGTAAGTACTCCTCATCCATGGCCCCAAATGATGGTTTTCCCTTCCGGGCCCCTGAACCAGCATGAGGAGAAAACTTAGAAAAAGCATCCTGTTGTGACGTGGGGACAAGCTGTCTGTGGAAAGACAAGGCTCACACAAGAAGGATGTCATGCCGCGTTGTCTACCTCAGAACATGCATTTCCAAGCCTCACTGAGAACCTGGAGTGAAGCAGGGAAACTGGAAAAGACTGCTGTAGATGGTTGCAAAAAGTCCCCCAAATAAAGACCCAAGCCTCGCATGTTGAAATCTCTATCCATCCACCAGAACGAGTTGGAGAACTCATAACTGAAAAAGCCTCTGGGTCATTGAAATATCGTTGAGAGTCCAAATGATCCTCAGTCACTACTGCACTCTGCTAGTGTGCTCAAAACCACGCCTGTACCGAGGGCCTACCCCCCGCCCCATACTTCCCTTTTCTGAGGATGGCAGCCTCTCCTCTATGAAATTGTCTGTACCAACATGAGAATAAGCCTTTGAAGTGTCATCAGTAAAGCTTCTGAGTCCTTAAGAGAGCTCATCCTACACATCGTGACCAGCAGTTGCCTTTCTAACTACAACAAACGAACCAAAGACTTCTTGCCAAGGTGAGTTATGTTACTGAAATAATCGCTCCATTGTCCAGACCCTATATTTTTATCATAACTTTTTATTTTGAAATCGTTAAGTCTCATAAGAAGTTGCAAAAATAATTCAGAGTTTTTATGGACCTTCCATCCAGCTTCTCCATCAATTTCTTCAACACGTGGGCAACCCACATGTTCCCCCTTAAAAGTAGTTGATGATACTTTTCTTCCTGGTGGGACTTTGACTGATTCAATGAGACTGGGGTTACCAAACATCCCTTAACACTGGGTTAAGTATTCAAATATATTCTTGGGTTGGCAGGTGACAAATGAGTGTGGTGGGCAAGGTGTAGGAAGCTGTAGCCCTCATATAAAAAGCACAAGAGAGCAAGTGGAATGATGAATGGCACCTGTTGTTTGGCATTGGTTTGAAAGTCAACAGGGGGGGAAGGAGAAGAGAGAGGCGCATGGTGTGTGGGCAGCCCGAACCCCTCTTACTCAAAACAAGCTCCCCTGACTCCCACTCATGCTCACGTCTCGGGTGATTTTAGAAACACTCATTCTGGGACCCCATCCCAGACCAGTTAAATAAGACTCTGTGCTGACAAAGGATGCCCAGCTGACAAACACATTTACAATGTTGCCAAAGCTGTGCCTCAGCTCCCGCTGACTGATGCTGGATAAAACTGTGTTGTGCACACGTCAACTCTTCCAGTTTTTCCGGATAAGTGGGAGATGACCCAAAACATATGCAAAACCTTCTGATTCTTCAAATACTGGAGTTCTTTCTGTTGCAGGTGTGCATCCCAGAGCTCGTCTCTGGGCATCACAGGACCCGCAGTGTTAGTTGGCCCAGTACAGTTAAGGAGATAAAGGGTGAAAATTGGTACGCATGTCGACAAAGCACACTGGCATCTTTTATCATTTAGAAATTTGCTTTTTATCTTACATGGTTTTCCGTTGTTGTGGATGGGGAGAGGGGGAAACTGACTCCCAGAACATGCAGAGTGGCTCAAAGGCTCACAGGTAGTAAGAAACCAAGTGAGAACTTCATCAAACTCCACAGTCCCCGTTCTCTCCTATAGATTTGCTTCCAAAATTAATAAATCGGTCAGTGACCTGGTGATCCCGGATCTATCCAAGGCACTGCAATCCTGGGATTCCCTCTGCTGTGTCCTTAGTAATTAGAACAACATCTACATGTGGAAACTTCCTTATCATGGTTCACAAAGTAGACATGTAATTACCAGAAGTTTCTGTGTTCACACAGCAGAATGCATGAAAGGCAGGCAGGCGTAACTGTGACAGCACATCTGGTTCGGGACGTAATACTCAGCAAGGAAGGGTGTGCGGGGCGTCAGAAGGCGGGGAGCACAAGACGGCCGGCAGCGAGAGCCAGCTGCTTCCCGCTTGGGCTGAGCTCATGGGGAGCTGATGTGCTTGAGGCTGGGCTGCCCCTGGCCAGGCCCCTGGCTCTCTGTTTGGGGATGGTGTGCGCCTCTTTTAACAGACACTCCCTGTCTAGGTTTCCTCTGAAGAAACTCAGATGTGTTGTCAGTGGTGAGGGACAAAAATTGCCAAATCTTCAAGAACTCCTGGAAAGCGGACGGACAGAGAAGTGCTGAAAACAATAACTCTGTGTTTCTCATCTTCCTCATATGACATATTCAAGACACAACCTGGATCCTGGAAGAATGTTCAGCGTAAAGAAAGTGCTCCAACCCATGCGCTGTGTTTGCAGACCTGAACTTCCAAGGTGTCTGAATTCGCTTGTTCTATACCAGAGTCCTAACTCTTACCCCACCCCCTTTACAGGATGTTCCGTGGGAAGCGGAAAAGGGTGGAGAGGAGGCTGTCATGGTGTGTGCACCACTCTGTCAAGCCCGACGTCTAGATAGATGCAACTTCCTGCCAAGGACATTTGAAATCCATGCTTCCTTGGAACGGCCATTGGCCATTTTGTGCCCAATTCAGAGGTGTTCTTGCTTGAATGTTGATATCATCTCCTAATTCCTTTTTTATTTTTTTCACCAAATTGCATTTATTCATATATCATTCATTCTTTCCTTCAACAAGTATCTAATGAGCAACTGAATGCTGGGATTACAGCATGAATAAAGTGGGTATTAAACAAATACATCAGGCAATGTTGAGAAATGAGAAATTCTGGGCAGGCATGCACATGTACACACACACACACACACACACGCACACGCACACGCACACCCTGACCCCTCATGATCCTGAGGAGGAATGACAGGGGATGAGGTTAGTGCTCTAGTTAGGATGGTCAGTGAGGCATCTCTGGGGAAGAAACACCTGAGTTGACACCCCAAAGATGAGAAAGCCAGCCCCAAAGATGAGAAGATGGAGAGGGAAAAGTGTTCCATGAAGAGGGAAGATCTGAGCTAAGTATCCACAGTGGCAAGGACCTTGAGTGTGCAGGACTAGGAGAGATCTGCTGGTGCGTGGGAGAAAATGACAGGACATGAGAATGGAAAGGGTGGTGAGGGCTGTACCCTGCAGGACTCTAGATCAAGACAAGAACTTGAGTCTACTTGCAGGGGAATTGCACACAACCATCTTAATTCCTAACCTCATTTGTACTTTGCAAGGATCACACTGGCTGTAGGGTGGAGGGTGGGTAAGAATGGGGCCAGGAAGAGAATTTAGGGGGTTGTTGCAGAAGGCTAGCTGTAAAATGATGGTGGCCTGGCTTGGGTAAGTGAAGTAAGAGCTGTGAATAATTTGGGTATATTTTTGGAGGAAGTTCCACTCTGAGTAGCCCTACTTTGCCTCTGCCAACCCTATTGATAAAGTTTGCTCAAATTCCAGTAAGTGTGGGCTAACAGGGTCCTTCCTATGCAAAGTATAGACTCCCATGATTCAAACAAAATGGCAAAGGGGGACATGTGACCTCTTACGAATGTTTACTGTTCAAGGCTCATGAAGCATTCTGAAAAATTGCATTTATTTATAAGACATTGCGTACTCACGCAGAGAAGAGCAGAGGCCTTCAGCGGAATGGGAATGAGACGGCTGGGAGAATGTGGCCATGACGCTGGCCCTCAGGATAGAACAGGTGAGCTGCTCTCAAATATTTGAAAGGTCATCAAGTGAAGAAGGAGACAACCTGCTTGGCACCTGATCAACAACTCAGGATTGGATTTGTTTATCTGGGGCCGCTGTAACAGAACCACAAACTCAGTGGCTGAAGTAACGCAAGTGTATTATCTCCCAGTTCTGGAAACTAGAAGTCTGAAGACAAGGTGCTGGCAGGGATGGTCCCTCCTGAGGGCTGCGAGGGAGGGTCCATTCCAGGTCTCTCTTCAGGTGTTTGAGAGTTTCTTGGCAAAACTTGGAATTCTGTGGCTTGTATTAGTAGAATCATCAATCTGACCTTCCTCTTCACATGTCACCCTCTCTGTGCGTATCTGCCTCTAAATTCCCTTTTGATAAGGATGTCAGTCATACTGGTAATGACCCACATAATGACCTCCACTGACTCCTTCTGCAATGACTCTTTCCAAATATGGCCTGAAGTACTGAGGATTGGGACTTGACCATACCCTCTCTGAGGGGGACACAATGCACCCCATCACAAGGACTACGTGGTAGAAGCTGATAGGAGGTCGGTTTTCTTTCAATGTAAGAATTAACTTTTCAGTAGTCATAATTGGCAGCCCTGGGGGAGGTCTGCCTTTCTCAATAGTGAGTTTCTTGTGCCCAGGGGTTTTCAAAAACAGTTGAAGTGTATTCAGCCAAGATGTTGTAGGCAAAACTGCCTACATTGCATGTAATGATCGGTTGCAATGATCTCTTCAATCTTCAAATGCTTGTCCACAATTCTATAACATCTGTCTTATAATAATAATGATTTTTACTGTTGCCTCACAGTGAGCCAAGTTCTATATTAACAGTTTATTTTTTTGAATCACAAAGATCTCATGAAGTTACAACATGCATAAACCTTGAAAACATTATGCTAAGTGGAAAAAAAAAAGGCAAACACAAAAGGGCGCATATTAAATGAGTCTATATAAAATATCAAGAATAGGAAAATCCACAGAGAGTGAAAGTAGATTAGTAGTTGCAGGGACTGTGGAAAAAGGGAACAGAGATGCCAGTGGGTCCAGAGAGTCTTGGGCTGATAAATGTTCTTCAATCAGATAGTGATGAGAGATGCGCAACTTCGTAGCTATATGTAAAATTACTGCATTGTATACTTCAAAATGGTGAATTATTTTTTTAAAGATTTATTTTATTGACTTTTGACAGACAGAGGGAGACAGAGAGAAGGGGGAGTGCCCAGAGCAGTCTCCATAGTTGACAGCATTAGTTTTCCATATAGTTTCACTCCACAGGCGGGCACAGGGCTGCGCAGGGCAGGAACTGGGCGGGGAGCCTCCCGCATAGGTCCCGGCAAGAACTGAACTGGGGGCACACCCCAGCTCAGCATGTGGGTCCACATGGGCCGGGATTTGATCCTCGGTCCCTGGGGTATCAAAGTGAGCACTTAACCCACTGAGCCATCCCAGCTTTCCCTAAAATAGTGAATTTTAAGGCATGAGATGATATCTCAATAAAAACAAAATTCACATGAGGTGATGAGCATTATTGTTTCTATTTTTCAGAAGAGTAAACTTAAATTTAAGGACTTTAGCCACGTTCAGATGGCAAGGGGCAGAACTAGGATTCATATATATATATATATATATATATATATATATATATATATATATATATATATATATATATATATATATATATATATATATTCTTTTCTACTTACAAAAACAAGTTTCCTATGGGCTGTGTGGCTGGCATCTGATCACTTAGAAAACACCTGCTAGTGACAAATCCTAAGTTCCTTGAGGATAATCTAATCCAGGCTGTTTTGTCATTTCCGCTGTCCCCGGGCTTGAAATATCAGTATGAAAATTTCCTTTGTGATCAGAGAGAGGTTGCAGAGAGACATTCCTTGTCTTTCGCTGAGTTTTCTGATTCTCTGTCAAAGAAGGGAAAGCCTATGGTGAGCTGATACAGGCGGTATATACCGGGGGGCCAGGACTGGGGTGAGTGGGGACTTTTTGGAATCCTGTCTACACAGGGGTTAAGTTGTATTGATCTGAAATTGGGTCAGCTTGATTTGGTTCTACGACTTTTTCAGATTCCACAATTTGGAACATGGCACAGGAAGACCTTACATGAGATGTACATAGAAAGCAGGAGAAAGTAGTAGACATAACCTGTAAATTTTTTATCATGTTTTGCACTATTAATCAAAAGCACTGCTGCACATCTGTGTCTGACATTCTCATCTGTAGTTGCCAAAAAGGCTTTGTGAGGTGCCCCTTAAGGAGTAGGTAAGCAAAAATCATCACCTAACTTTCTGAGCATTCCAACTGTATTAATGTCCAAGGGCTGCCACCACACAGTACCACATGCTGGGGGCTTTAAACAACGTTACTTCTGTTACCGTTTTGGAGGCTAGAGGTGCAAGATCAAGGTGTTGGCAGGGCTGGCTTCCTCTAAAGCCTCTCTCTGTGGTCTGTAGATGCCATCTTCTCTCTTTGTCCTCACATGGTCTTTCCTCTGTGTGTGTCTATGTTCTAATCTCTTCTTCTTAAAAGGACACCAGCTGTGTTGAATCAGCACCCACATGTATGACATCATTTTACCTTATTACCTCTTTAAATAACGTGTCTTCAAATACCATCTCCATCTGTGCTGTTGGGGCTTAGGGCTTCAATATAGGGCTGTTGGAGGGGATACAACTCAACCCATTGCACCAACCAGTGAATGGCTCAAGGTCAAACAATAATGAGGGGTCATGAGGAATCAAAGCCCAGGGCTCTTCCAGGTGCCACAAGCTGCGTGGCAGGTTGCAATTCACCGCGAGAGCAAAACAAATGGTATTAAATAGGAAAGCTGCTTAGAAACACAATGAAGGAAATCTCAGAAGGACATATTAAATCTGTCACTTTTTTGGGACCTAAAATTATCCTTGCTCTCCATGCTGCGTGAATGCTATTCAAAGACTTTTTGTTTTTACCTTATCCTCTTGTTTTATGATGAATTTGTGCATGAAAAGACTCATTAAGGACATCATTATTCTACATTTATCAGTAATGAACTGTCTGTGGCACCTATTAGTAGCAAAATGGTCACAGTCCCTTTTTGTATGTGTCTACATTCTTCTTCATTATATGCTGCTCAACTCTCATCTATTTCAAATAGATTTGGCTGGATGCAATTTTTCCCTCAATTGTTCTTTTATTTGACTGACAAATATTAATAGAACTCATAATCCTTGAGAAGTCCAGTCTCAATGTTCCGATGTTAAAATGACTTTTTAATTTTTAACAGTGGGAAGGGGCAGGGAGGCTCAATCAAGAACCTACTCTCTAGAAAATCCTTTGCATTCTTTCTTGCCATTCATCTCACAAGAGCTCAGGGCTGAGTTTATCACCTCCCTTTTATTGAAGGGATTGGAGGAGCAGAAAGAAGCAGGTTGCCTTGCTTTATTCAGCCAACTAGTAGTTTCACCCATCATGCAGGCAACGATTAAGAAAATCCACTGCCAAAGAGTTTCTTTTTTTTTTTTTTTTAAAGATTTATTTTATTGTTTTGACAGAGACAGAGACAGAGAGACAGAGAGAAGGGGGAGGGCCCAGAGCAGTCTTCATAGTTGCGCATCATCAGTTTTTAACATGGTTTCGCTCCACACAGGTGGGCAGGGCAGCACAGGGCGGGAGCTGGGCGGAGGCCTCTCACGTGGGAGGCTCGCCCCCTCAAGCCAGGGGCTGCACAAGGGGTGGGGGTGGGGGGCAAGAACTGAACTAGGGGCCTTCTGCATGGGAAGCACACCCCAGCACAGCATATGGGTCCACATGGGCCGGAGTGGAGATTGGATCTTCGGTCCCCAGGGCTGCAAAGCGAGCGCTTAACCTGCTGAGCCCTCCCGGCCTCCCCTGAAGAGTCTCTTGCAGGGTAAGTTTGCTCTGACTGCCGTGTCCATGCCGTAGCCAGACACAGGCTCAGACCTGGAACTCATTAAAACGTGTGCACACTTCTGCTGCGTGCAAGCCCCACTCCACGTGTTCGCGCAGCCTAGTTCGTTTCTGCTTGTTTTATGATGCAAATGATTCCTTCTGGTACAGTCTGTCACCTTCTATGCAAGAAGAGCGATTCTTTTCAAAATCATTCTCACTTTCGCTCCTTTGCAGAATTTTTTTTTCTCCCCTATGTCCCTCCTGTGATTTACATTCTTTTTGAGGACATTGGTGAAACCCTGGACATCTGAATCCTACCTCAAAAGAAATGGTTTGCCCATTCCTGGTGAGCTTCGGTGTCCTAGATGATTAGAAGAAGCGTTTCAGCTGCGAATAATGAGAATAATGAAAAATCACTGTTGTACTCAAAAGGAAAGTGCTCTGTGGGTTGTTCCACCTGAGCTATCATTTCTTCATTGACTATAGTTTTGAGGAAATTGCAACCCCATAGATGCCTTTTCATTATGTAATGGGAATGATTACCCGGAATCCTGCTACGGTGCCCTCCATCTTAACGTTCTCTGGTTCTGAGCTGCTTTTGCACGGATGCCTTCTGTCAGGATAACCTCTGCTGGCATGAATGTCTGTTCCTCCAATGCTGATGTTCCTCTCAGTGTCTAACGGAATTCTGGGCACACACCAGTCGCTCAATAACCAGCTGTTGGTAGTTTGTACAATTGAAGCTGGATCCAATTCAGTGTCTGGAGTTTTTTATTTTAACTGTCTGATTCTGTAGTGTGCCAAGATCATTTTATATCAGACACCAAGCTGATTCGTGGTGGGAGAGGGAACTCACGTTTATCGAGCGTGCACCAACGGCAGGCCCAGTGCTAAAGGTTTTGTATGCAGAAGGCATCAGAGCTTTGAAAAGAGAGGCCAAGGCGGCTTGGAGAAATTTCCTAGGTTACAAGAGTAACAAGACTGGGGTTGACACAAGTGTGCCTGGTGCCCAAGCCCAAGCTTAGCTTGTCACAGTGGGCCTGAGACCTAAGTGAAGCTTTATCAGACACACAGATCCTTGAATCTACAGGCCAGAAATGAGGATTTCTGGATTGTGGATGGGATCTAGGAGTCGGCCTTGAAGACACTCGCATGGTTTCAATTCAGGTCATCACCATGAAATACTTTCTTAAAGACTTTTCTGCCTGCATCTTAATGGTGAACTCTGCATAGTTCATCCTTATGAAATTGCAATGGAAGTCTATCTTTATTTTTCAGAAAAGGGGGCTGAGACCCACAGGCACCCAGAGAAACACCACCAGTTTATGAAGTGTCTTCACTGAAAGTCACCTCTTTCCAGATTCTTAAAGTTAGGATGTCTTAATAAAAAAGATTTTCTTCGTAAAAATGTGTATATGAACTCAGTATAAAAAAGCTAAGACGAGCCTAGAAGTACTGTTATGGGGAAAAGACGACCCTCCATCCTTTTTTTTCTTCTCACCAAGAATAACCACTTCCAATGTCATTTATCTCCATGTTTATGTAACAAAATTACACATCTGCTCAAGGCTTTTACAGTTTTAGGCTTTATGCAATGTGTCTTCAATATAAATAAAAAATAAGGATTTTTTTTCTTTTACATCTTCTTCCCTTGCATCTACCACCAGCTCACTTTCCACTCTTCCCTCTACCTATTGTAAACATACATTGACTTTTAAAAGATTATTATTTAGAATTTAAATGATCATGACCATGTAAGTCAATTGATGTCTGGGCCATTTAGTATGCTAGATCATAATTTTTATTTTTTCCTGTGTAATGTTTTGCCTTTTTGTTTGTTTGTAATTATCTATGCAGGTATCATTCATAGGTTCCTCACATTTTTCCCAACTATGGAAAGAAAGCTTTCATTTTATTTAAATATACTGAGTATTGTGAAACCTGGAAATTTCTGTCCTGTTGTCATCTTTACTGACTTAATTCCTGCTCAGTTGCATAGATAAAATCTAAGCACTTCCCTTAACAATTTTCCTAGGATTCTCATTGCCTCTGGTTCATATTCTTTGTGTTGTGGATCTATGTCTACTATGTCTGGTGTTATATTCTTTTTGTGTCTTGTTTTAGTGTCTTATTCTGATGGGTATATCCTTAGTAGTTTCCTACTAGAAAAGAAAAAGAAGGGGCTATTGTTAAGAACTTGCTAGTCTGAAAATGTCTTTAATCTACCTTTACATGTATTTGATATTTGCAATGGGTATAGAATTCAAGGTTCAAAATATTTTTATTTTAGATTTTCAAAGGCATTTTTCACTGTCTTCTGGCTGCCAATGTTTCTGATTATGAATCTAATATCTTTATGATTCTTGGCCTGTTGAATATAGCCTGTCTTTTTTCTTTGCTTTCTAGAAGCTTTTAGGAGTTTTTCTTTCCTAACTAAATTTAATTCAGGTGAAGCTAATCAGAAGTTAAACTTTTTTGGTGGAAAATATGTTTTGGTAAGAGACACAAAATTTAATCTCTTAGAAGACTCAAACTTAAGTAAAAAAGTGTTTCTCTTCTTCGGTGAAAATAGTGCTTACAAAGACTTCTGACACCATCCAGATACGCATGGACTGCTTCGTAGAGATGTTAAACTGATTTCCAGCAAAGGCACCAAGGCAAATCTGAGGGCAAAATAAAAATTGAAAAAACAGTGGTTAATAAATAGAAAAACTAGTGATTATTATATAAAAATAAATTAACCTCAACTGATATCTCATTTAATAATGACACTTTAATTTAAGAAAGATCATAGCACAAAATGTAAAACTAAAATTGTAAAATTTCTAGAAAAAATAAACAACTATGCTCATAACATTGGGGGATGGGAAAACTCCTTAGACACACACACACGCACACACACACACACACGCACACACACACACACACACACACAGAATGCTCACCATAAAAAAGTAAAAAGTTGAATTTAAAAATATTCTGGTTAAAGGACACCATCAAGAAAGTGAAAAAAGAAAGTAATAAATTGGGAAGGGGTTGTAATACACATATCTGGAAAAAAGCACTTGTGTCTACAATATATAAAAAGCTCATGCAACTCAATAATAAGAACCCGAGCAACTCAATTTTATAAATACAGTTCAAAGAGTTACAAATGGCCAATAAACACATGAAAATGTGTTCAACACCATTTTTTCACAAGGGGATATAAGTTAAAATCAAAATGAGATATTATTTTGCATTCATTAATACGACACAGATTTTTCACTGGACAATAATACCAAGTATGGGTGAGATTGTGGAATAACTTGGACTCTCTTGCATGCTGGTGGGAATGTGAAATATAACCACTTTTGAAAAACTAGTTTGGCATTTTTTTATAGTGTTAAATACACATGGACCCTATGACCCAGTAAGTCTACTTCTACATATTTACCCAAGAATAATGACAAGTCCTGTATACAAATGTTCATAGCAACTTAATTCTTAATAAAGTAGAAAACCCTCAAATGTTCACTATTAGAAGAATGAGTTAAGAAGAAGAAAAAAGATGCTATATTTTCTTACTGGAATACTACTCAGCCATAAAAAGGAATAATTGATCCATAAAATAATATGGATGGATATAGAAATATATTGAGCAAAAGAAGCCAGACCTTCCAAATATCCAGTGCATTTGTCTATTCATCTGGAATGACAGAAATCAGAACCGTGTTTGCTGGGGGAATAACTGTGAAGGAGCGTGTGTTTCATATCCTGGTGATGGAAATAATCTGTTACCAAGTAGATTATTTCCAGGTAATGACAATTTAGGTACACACATTTGCCAAAAACTTTTACGTTTTACAAGTATGATCTGTGTACTTTGTTGTGTGTAAATTATAACTCAATTAAAATTTCTAAACGTAGAAGTTTGTGGGAACGGTGTGAGCTTTCACTAAGTCCCCTTCATCCAGAAAGCATGGCCAGTGACTGGAGTGGAGGTCAGAGTTGGTATAAAAAACACGTTGGCTTACAACACGACTATCCTTTTTCATAAAGCAGAACTAGTGGCCTCTTCTCAGGGTACTCCCAGGACTAAATGACGCAACATAGGTAAACATTTTTGCCTGTGTTTCGAAAGTATTTGAATTATTTAATTTATATTAGCTCTCTTCTTCTTTATGTCTGTCCTGAATCTCAACTTCACAATCCTAGGTGTTCTAGTTTGGACAATTTAGAGATGTTTCATCCCTTTATCTGATTGTCTTGAAGTCACCAGTTCTTTGCTACCTGTCTCTTGGGCCCTGTCCTGCAAAGTCACTTCTCAAATGAAGGAAAACCCCACCCTGCTTGAAGGGTTCCAGGAGCCCTAGAAGGTGCTACCTGAAGAGCGGCAGGGAGAGGGCAGACCGGCCCACAGCAGGGGCTCTGCTGCCTTCCTCCCGGCGTCATCTGTCTGTCATGAGGCTCTGGCCCACAGCACTGCTCATTGACCCAGAGGGGAGCCAGGTGCCCCCACTGGGTGCTCTTCTGGAAACGTTGCATGAGAATAGATAGACATGGGAGCTGAGTCACATCAATGACCCAAACCTGCGGG
Source organism: Craseonycteris thonglongyai (assembly GCA_004027555.1). Taxonomy (NCBI): domain Eukaryota; kingdom Metazoa; phylum Chordata; class Mammalia; order Chiroptera; family Craseonycteridae; genus Craseonycteris; species Craseonycteris thonglongyai. Next base: position 18,500 of record PVKE010005343.1, read on the forward strand.
GAGAAAAGACCACCTAGCCCTGTACCGAGGTCTAGAGAGCACTTCCTAAGACTGGATCAAAGCCTGACCCTCTGATTCCTTCTAGTATCTTCCCCGCAACATGTGAGTTCTGTGGCTGGCAATCTAAAGAACTAGAACTATTGCAACAACCAAAACTTGCCTTTTCATTTGAAAGTCTTTGGTCCTTCTAAGTCTTCCAGATTCAAATCCCTTTGCTTCCAGTCCCTCCTTACGCACTGTCCAGTATCAGGGAAAGAAGGCAGAGAACACCTTCCAAACCTCCTAGTGTGATGGAAACAAAGTCCCCCAACCTTGTCATTCTCTGGACGGTCTCCCCACCCCACTGTGTTACCAAATGCACACCCTTCCCCCCACCTCCCTGAGGCTGTTGAATTGAGATGAAAACATGGGAGATTCTGGGGCCAAAGCCCTATAAATATTTGAAGAATAGCTCTCTTTTCATGTCTTGTTTGAAGAATATTTGTTTTTTTATGTTCTTTTTCTTTGCCCTAATTAGTTTATTTTCTATGGAGTGCAAGAAGGCAATGCCATTCTGTTAATATATATTAAAGTGTGTCCCTGATGCTTGAAGAATTATTTTCAATAACATCTGTGATTTTCTGTCATTGTGGGTAGTATGGTGAAAAAATACAAATGTGAAAAATTCAAGTTAATGTCTTTTGGAGTGTTTTTTAATAGATTTTTGGTATATATAAATTTAGATTCAGTAAATGTTTATTAGGCAGGTTTGTGTGCAGACTATTCTTATGCTAATATTGCTTTAATTATTATTAATAATAATACCTTCTATCATTCAAAATGGAATAGGCAGTATACTAATTCTATTATTTTATTACATCCTTAGAGCAATACCAGAAGGTATGGCTTATTGTAATATTCACTTTATGAAGGAAATTAGATTTAGAGACAGGAAGTAGAGTTATTTAATATCACATAGAATATGATAGAAACAGGTTTGATTGAGTTTGTTTTCCCCCAGTTCTATTGAGATATAATTGACATATAACATTGAGCTTAAGGTGTACAACATGTTGACCTGATAGATGTTTATTGCAATCTCATTGCCACTAGAGAGTTAGCTGACGGCTCCATTCGATCACATAATTATTATTTATGTTTTTACCAGTGAGAACACTTACGATCCACTCTCTTAGCAGTGTTTAAATGTATGATCCAGTGTTATCAACTATATTTCCAGGGCTGTGCATGATGTCCTCAGGATGGATCCATCTTCTAACCGGAAGTTTACACCCTTGCACTCGCATCTTCCCCTTTTCCCCACCACCCCAGACTCATCCCACATCCTAGGGAGCCTGTGTAGGCACCAGGCCATATAGATTCCGCTAAGGCAGGGCTGTTAGGGCAGGGCCTGGGACCTCGTAGACATCAGAGTCTGTCAAAGCCCTCATCCCCTGTCACGACTTATATGGACTTCCCTGTCATCTCCAGGAGCCTTTTGTTTTGTTAACATAGGACCACAGGTTCTATCTCAGTCTGGCAGCTGGCCAGGAAGAGACTCTGACCCCTCATTGCCAAAGGGCGTCCCTCAACTCAGCCAGCACTGGGTAAAGGCCAAGCATTTACAACTTGCTTGCCAATATCAATGGATAGGGAGCTAGTGGCAGGCTGAGTAATGGCCCCCTGCAGATTTGCCCCCATCCTAATCCCTAGAACCGAACAAAGTGAAAGAGACTTTGCAGATGTAATTAAGTTAATTTAAGGAGCTTGAGATGGGAAGATTATCCTGTATTATCTAAATTGATGTGATGTAATCCTCAGGGCTCTTACAAGGGGAGATTGGGAGGGTCAGAGTCAGGAACAAAAGAGGTGATAATAGAAGCAGAGGTGAGTGACAGCTTTGAGAATGGAGGAAGGGGTCATGAGACAAGGAAAGAATGCGGCTTCTAGAAGCTGCAGAAGTCAAGGACCCAGTTTACCTGATAACCTTGCTCTGGAAAGAGTGCAGCCTTGCTAGCTCACATTGGACTTGCAGGTAACAAGTGTGTGTTGGTTTAATCCACTGTTTGTGGAAATTTGCTATAGCAGCAATAGAAAATGAATGCACTGGCTAATAATGTCAACTACACGCAGTCTCAAGTCAACTCTAAGTGTTAGTACTGGGCCCAGAAGTTGAGTGTAAAGTGCAAAAATCAGAACTTTTAAGGTGAGATGTCCCGAATTTGAAACCTGGGAGGGCCATATACTAGCTTCATGATCCTGGGCATATTAATTACACTCCGTGTACCACAAATTGCTCATTTGTAGCTTGAGAATTGTATCAGCTGTCACCTCGAGTAATTGTGATTGTATAGTGTGATGGATTAAGGGATTTTAGGAAATGGCATCTGCATTGTGCAATTGCTTTGTTCTAATTTCATTTTATTTTTCTTTCTGACATTCAGGGGGAAGTGTATTTTCTTGGATTATCCTATCTAGGCACCAGAATTTTTGCTGAAATATTCAATAGCCTGCCCCATTTTTGGTTATGCCTGAGAAAGTTCTTTGTGTAGGATTTCACAAAGATAAGAGTAGTAGTTGAGTAATAGCATACGTATTTCATGAATTAAACCATTCATAAATTTCCACTAATTATGACCTGACAAATGTGTACAACCATGGGTCCTGACTCTCTGCTTCAATATCAACTCCACCCTCACTAGTCCTACGTCTTGGGAATGCTGATGACTTCATTTCTGGTGCCTTGACCAGTGTGGTAGTCGTAGAATTCTCTGGCTGCTGAGCTGCAGGTTCTCAAAGCCACTGGCCTCGGTGGGAATTCACACGTGTGGAACTTGCAGAAGGTTTCTCATGTCCCCTGCATGGCCCACCTTCTGGGATTACTCCCATGGGCTCTGCCACTCAATTCTGTGAGAGGAAATTCATTTGCATCCTTAGTTATATTTGCATGCCCTCTGGGATACGCCCCATCTTCAAGACTCTGTTCAATTCTCAAAAGTCCTTTTCCTGCTACTGTTTCCTGTCTCGGTTGGCAGCTGTGTGCCCCAGAGATGAGTTAAATAGGTTTCTGCCTGAGGCCGCCTTGAGAAGCCCATTCAGGTTCCCCAGATGTGGATCGCACCATAGGTCACTTCTGATCTCTACAAGATTTGACCTCCGGTACTGAGCTTTGACTCATCTGACAAACATGCACTAATTTTTCCCCAAAGGAGAGCAGTCCTGAGCTCTACGGAGGGCACATTCTGGAGCCTTAGATGTGGTTACTGCCTTCCAGGAAGACCTACTCCTCACACTGGCAGTGCCCCGGGCAGGAGACCAAACTACCCATATGCCGTATGTCTAAATATTTAAAAGTGAGAGATCAAAAAAAATCCATTTAACTGTTATAGTCCCTGCCTACTTCTTCCATATCTCTGGTACCAGAAATTAGGAAAAAATGGACTCTTGTCTACACTGTAAAACTTTTCCTTATTATGTAATGACTTAATGCATTCATGCCATCTGAATGGAAAGATGTGATAAACTAGTTAATCTGTCTTTTCTTACGACTTCCTCTGCTCCAGTCCTCCCTGCCTTCAGGAGCAGCATCCATGTTCCGAGTCAGCAGTTGATGTAAACCACAAAGCAAGTCATTTGGATGCAGGCGTCTCTTCTTCAAGGACATAGGGCAAGAGGTGGGGGAAGCGTTTCCTTGGGGCCTTAACAGCGTGAATAATGAGAGAGGACAGTTTTGGGTACGAGTTGTGCTATGTCAGCATGAAGCACCTGATTGCAAATCAAAGAGGCATTCCTGGTCTTGCAAATAACACATTTTTTTTTTTTTTTTTGCATGCGCATGTGTGTATGTGTGTGTGTAACTCCATGTGCAACAGAGAACATGAGTAAATTATTGTCTTTTCCTGTGATAGGGTAGGCTGCAGTGATTTAAAAAGAATGTTTTGAAGATATTTAATGACAATGTAAAATATTCATGAAACAACGTTAAGAGAAAATATCAGAATATACGAGGGCTGTCCAGAAAGTATCCAACCATGTAACAGTTCTTGTTATATTGAAAATGGCTGGATATTTTTCCAGATGGCCCTTGTATGTAATTCAAAAATATCAGATTTTATATCTGTAAATAAGTATATTCATAGAAAAGTAAGTCAGAAAAAGAATATTAAAATGTGAACACTGTCTCTGGGTTGGAAATTGTGTCTCGTCTGTTGTTTCTTCCATACTTTTCAGATTATGTACAATAAACATATATTGCTTTTGTAGGAGAGCAAAGCCAAGAATCCTCTTAATTTGTGGCAAAAACAATTAAGAATTTGAATTGGTCCCAGTAAGTGGTAGACAAAACGCAAAAATAAACAAGGAAAATGTTCCGTGGGTCTGTGGAGGAGTGTAGGCGGAGAACGTGAGGCTCTGAAGGGTTTGGGTTAGGAGAAGCCAGAAACAGGCACCCAGGGTGGTGTGTGTGTGTGTGTGTGGGGGGGGGGCGTGAGGGGAGGGAATAGGAATCAGTGAAAAGGAGGCTGTGAAGATGCATGAGGACCAGCACCGGCCCAGGGTCTGGAAGCCCAAGGAGCCCTCAGGGGCCCAGGCTGTACCAGGGAACGGCGGCTCTTACCTTTTGCAGCCGCCATGGTCTCGTTGCCTTACTCAGAGTGACCCTCCGTCTCACATGTACTTGCCATCAGCTGGCTTTTCTGCCCTCTCCTCATCTCTCTATTGGAGATCACTTTTCACTTGGGTTCCCGCAGGACCCAGCACGTCCCTTGTGACCTCTCACTCTGCTGTGGCTTTGAGCTGCAGTATCTGTTGCTAAGGCAGCTTTGGCTCAGAATTTCTGTTTGAATTTCAGAGAAAGGAAGGATTTGATTGGCTCAGGCTGACTTCATGGAAATGCAAGAGGGCAGGGCAGTGGCCGGGCCCCGGACTGGCTGCCGTGCTCAGTCAGCCATGTCTCTTGGCATCACCCACTTCGTAGGTCCTGTGGCAGGAAAGGGGTCAGTTTCCTTTCAGAGGGTCTGTTCACATGGCCGGCACTGGGATCAATGCATATTATATACAGTTTATGCAAAGGAGACCACTTCCCTTAAGAAATAGCATTTACATGGTGAGTGCTTAGAAGAGCTTAAATAGACTTCTTGGTCAGGAATCTAGCATGGATCTTATGACCAAAAGGAAAGGACAGCCGGTCGTCAATGGGCAATTGATTTCAAAATATCAAGACAACTCAGGGAAAGAGCAAATGGTCTTTCCTGCAGGTTATAGCATTAGGAGAAAAAGCCAGGTTTCAAACCCCCTCTCAAGGACAGAACATTTCTTTTCTTAATGTATATGAAGTCAGCTTTACTTTGGTAAGTGATTTTGAAGTGCTGTCTGGGGTGTGGGGGGAGCTGCTAAAGAACCTTCACCTTGACCTCACGGTAGCTTGCTACCTCTCTCCACTGGTTACCAAGTCGTGGCTCCAGAAATTTCAGGCCGAGTTGGCCTAATTGGAGATCCTGCACATGAAAATGAACCGCGCAGCGGGGGCCCTCCAAACTGCCTGCGCTAATTAACAGGAAGTCGCTTTGAACTGTTTGCTCTGTTGGGTGTCTTGGTAGTTACTAAATGATTGGATCAACTCCAGAAGCAGCTAGAATGACCCAGAATCGGAGGACATTTCCCGGGCATGCGTGCCCTGAAGATGAGGGTCCCGGAGGATTTTGATTTGTTTTTTATGATCATAGCACATGGATATGCTTGGGGGTGGGGGGCGGGAGGGGAGGTAAACCCTCTCAGCTCAGTGAAGACCTGGATGGGTTATTCATTTTTGGTTCTAGCTGAGAGTCAGTTGAGAGAGATTTGAGAAAAGAGCATGTATGATTTGAAGGCATGAAGACTTTTGTTTTCAATTCTTCCTCTTTTTTTTCTCCTCTCTTTTTATTTTAGGCCTGGATTCTAATCCAGATTATGCTACTTATTGGCTGTCAATTCACTTCTGTAATCATCTTTTGTCATCTATAAAATGGATCCATTCATACCTATCATTTCTATTTTTTGTGGTTGTTGTATGTTTCAAATGACACTGTAAGCTTCCTTTAGCAGTATTTATCTATCCTATCTACCATGCCCTCATATTCCCAATGGGCAAAAATATCTATTTTGTCATTCTGTTCATTCTATAGTACCTATCAGTGACTGGCACTATCAGTGACTGGCACTAGTGTGTGACATTCAATCCTCTGAGTCTAGCCGGATGGAGCAGAGGCTCTCATGTGCTGCCCGTGTCCCCTGGGTACTTGTCACCCCCATCAGCACCATACTTTCATAGCCATCAGCCCTTCATTCCTTGACTTGTGGGGACAGTCCTGTGGCCCCAGGGGAGAACAGAGACTGGAATGCTGAGTCAGCACGGCAGAGCAGAGGACCTGGACCCATAAACTTTATGCTTCTAGGAACAGATAACATAGATAAATGTCTACCGAGCTCCTTCTGTCTTGCACACTCTGTGTTGCAAGGTTTAAAACTATTCAAGATAGCGCAACAGGATTCTTCTGGAAATCCCAGGATGGAGTGGTTGTAGGAAGGGCCTCTTAGAGCCTAGAATCACAACATGGTTTTGTAGACCAGACACTCATTCCAGAGTCCCCAGCAGTAAATCCTTACTCAGGTACTCAGCAATGAGCATACGTATCTCTTATTATTGTAATTGCCAGCCTGGCTTCAAAGAGGCAAGCATTAAAAATGATGTCAGTTCTCTCTGAGTCATTGTAGAATCTCAGTGCATCCCAAACAAATCAACACAAATAAAACAACATCAAGGCATTGCATTGCCAAATGGCTAAAAGCCAAGATTAAAAAAATATTTCTAAAACCAGGCAGACAGGGAAAAAGACACCTCAAAAACAGGGAACATCAATAATAATAATGGCTAATTTGTCATCAGAAACAACGTGAGGCAGAACACAGTGCGATGACAGCTTTGAAGTACTGAAATAAAAAGAAGACTTTCCAACTATATTTCTGTGTCAAGAAAAAATCAGTTTTAAAAATGTCTGAAAAAGACATTTTTGGAAAAATAAAAATTGAGAAAATTCATCATCAAATATTTATTATAAGAAATGCCAAAACCATTTGTATTGAAGGTCCTAGTCAGTGCAATAGGACAAGGAAAAAGAAAAAAGAAAGAAAGACATAAAGATTGGGATAAGCAAAACAAAACTGTCTTTTGATGACCTGATTATGTCCTTTCAAAATCAAAAGGAAACTACGAAAATACTGAGACTTAATAAGTGGTTTAAGAATGGCCTCAGAATACTAAGTCAATACACAAAAATCAGATGTATTTCTTTATGTCTGCTATGAGCACCTGGAAATAATTTTAAATATATTTTATTTCATTTTTTTTTAAATTAGATTTTTTCTTTTTCTTTCTTTCTTTCTTTTTTATTGTTTTTGGCAGAGAGAGAGAGAGAGAGAGAGAGAGAGAGAGAGAGAGAGAGAGAGAGAGAGAGAGAGAGATACAGGGACAGAGAGAGAACTGAACTGGGAGATCTCCCCAGTTCAGCATATGGTTCTGCACGGGCCAGGGCTGGGATTTGATCCCCGGTCCCCGGCGCTGCAAAGTGAGCGCTTAACCCACTGAGCCATCCCGGCCTCTTTCTTTTTCATTTTTAAAATATAAGTTGTATATATTTAAGGTGTAAAACATGATGATTTGACATATATATGCATATAGTTAAATATTAATAATTATTACAATCAAACTAATTAACACAAGTTTTTTCACATTGTTCTTTTATTGTGGTGAGAGCAGCAGAAACACCTTAACAAATTTTCAGTATTCAACACCTATTACCAACTATAATCATGCTGTGCATTAGTCTCTAGAAGTTATTCATCCTATGTAATTGTAACTTTCTACCCTTTGAACAACATTTCCTCCAACTCGGTAACCATTGTTCTACTCTCTGCTTCTATGTACTTGGCTTTCTTTAAATTCCACATGTAAGTGAGACCGTAATGTTACACACACACACACACACACACACACACACACACACGTATAGTTTTACAGAGTAAACTTGTTTATGTGGCAAAAGCTTATGGACACAGTCAATAGTTTAGTGCAGCGGTGGCTAACCTTTTGGCGATTGAGTGCCAAAGTTTATGAAATAAGAGTATACTCGCTCAACTCGCGTGCCAACCCATCGAGTAAGATAGAGGTATCGATTATTTTTATGTCTATAAGAGGCATAGGAAGTTTTTATAACAAACAATAATTTTTTAAATGGTATTCACAGCTCCGCGTGCTGAAATAATTGCTCCGCGTGCCACTTTGGGCACACATGCCATAGGTTCGCCACCCCCGGTAGTTGTTATCTGAGGGCAAGGGGGGAGGTGGGTGGGAGAACTGGGACAGGGGTAGTAGGGAGGGGGCATCAAATATATGATGATGGAGAGAGAGCTGATTCTAGGTGGTGAGCACATAATGCAATTCACAGACAATGTAATGCAGCTTTGTACACCTGGAAACTGTATAATTGTTATCAACCAACGTCACCCAATCAATTTAACAATAAAAACTAACAACAAACAAAAAATTGTATCACAAATCTACTTTAATCAAAACATTGTGGTATGGCCATAAAAATAGACACACAGACCTGTGGAATAAAATAGGGAGTTAGTAAATAAATCAAACATATATAATCAAATAATTTTTGACAAGCACGCCAAGAATACATAATGAGGAAAAGATAGTTTCTGCAATGAATGATATCTGCTGGAAAACTGGATTTCCTTATACAAAGGAATGAAATTGACACCCTTGTCAATTCAAAATGGATTAAGGACTTAAATGTAAGGCTTGAAACCATAAAACTACCAGAAGACAACATAAGGAAAAAGCTCCTTGACATGGGCCTTGACAATGATTTGTTGCATTTATACCGAAAACTCAGGCAATGAAAGGAAAAATAAACAAGTTGGGACTGTGTCAAGCTGAAAATCTTTTGCAGGAAAAAGGAAGTAATCAACAAGGTATAAAGGCAGTCTATGGATTAGGAGAAAATATTTGTCAACCATGTATCTGATAAGGGCTAATATCAAAAATGTAAAAATGACCATTTAAGCTAGCACTAGAAACATAAAATATGTAGGCATAAAAATGAACGATGTACAATGTCTATGTTCTGAAACCTACAGAATGTTGCTAAGATATGTTTTTATAAAGACCCAGACTAATAAAGGTAAATGCCACGCCCATGGGCTGGATGACTCAATACAGACGTGTTGCTGAGAGGAGAAAGGGTGGGGAGCTCCACTTTGGAAGATGGTACCGCAATTTCCTATAATGTTGACTATACACTGACTCTGTAATCATCAATTTTTTTCCGAGATAGTTACCCCAAATTAATGAAAACATATGTCTGTGAGAGAGAATTATGGAAGAATATGGATTACAGCCCAGCCCCTAATAGAGAAAACAAAACTGGAAACAACCCAAAGGTTTATCAGTGGAAGAATGGATCAGCCTCACATACAAATGCATACAAAATGGGTGAATATAAAAGGGAGACTCCAAGGGTTATACTATATGTTTTCTTTTATGTAAAGTTCAAGAACAGACAAAACTAGTCTATGATGATAGAAATCAAGAAAGCAATTTCCTCTGGAGGTGGGCTGATGGTGGAGTGTTGGGGGGGCTGGTAGGCTTGACTGCAAAGAGGCTTGACTCCAGTTTCGGGGGCCATGGGAATGCTCTATACACTGTACCTTGTTTGTGGTTGTGGCTACAGGAGTGCGTACCTTTGCCAAAATGCATCAAGTACACTTTAAGATCGTGCATTTTCCCGACAATATTAAATCTCAATGATATATAATAAAAGAACAATGTATATAGAAAATTCTAGAGATGAAATGAAAAGCAAGCAAGCAAAGGAAACAGCCATCTTCAACGACACTGGTGTAAGCATGCAAACGTCATGCCGTTGCCATCCGTGGAGAACCAGAGATACTGTGACTATGGTTAACCTTCCAGAAGTATTTGTACACACTTACCAACTAGAATGACATAGGTGGGGCTTCAGCCAGGCCACCTGACCTGTGCTGCCGGCTTAGCAGAGCTGTGTGAAGTGCCTTTCAGAACAGATAAAGAAGCAAGAGAGAGCGGGTTCCCGGGTGTTGTGTGATTGTTGCTCGCTGGGGTTTCTCCCTCCAGATGCTTTTCCTGTAGAAAGCCTTATTAAGTGGCCAGCGTGGCAGAGGTCAAATGCACTGTGGCCCCCCGCCCTTCCTCTTCTCAGCAGCCTGGGCAGAAACATGGAGCCCCCTAGCTCAGGGGCAGCTGGGCAGAGCAGCGAGGTGGCAGCCGGCATGGTGTGGAATCACGAGGAACCAAATATATTTATGTATGTGTATACACACACACACACGTATTGTTTTGCTATGTCTTGGACTTTCTGTGTCAATGGGGTGGGCGTGGCAATATGGACACTCGTTTTCTTAGCACCGCTACCCCTTGATTCATTGACTGCTCTGAAGAGCTGTCCTTTCCCCACGTCCGTGCATGCAGGAGGCTGCACTGTCACTGGATTTTAGGGGTGGACCAGTAGTAGTTCATTTCCCCAGCCAGCTCCTCTGCAGGCTCTGTGGGCCTGGTCCTCTCTGAGGACATCATCAGACGTTCTAGCCAACCCACTGGTGGTGACGAAGACCTCCGGTGCCATTGATGGAACAGGCACTGGGGTTTAAGTTTTACCACCAGCTCCCATTCCATTTTCTCAAACATTTCTTTTCCCTGTGAAACCCGGACCCCATCACAGATGAAAGGGTGTGACAAAGAGCAAGGGCCTGGGAAGAAGTGGATCCCAAACCTGGTGCCACTGTTAAGTGGGGACAGTTATTGTACCAAGTGTCTGATGGTCCCCATTATTGTCCAGGGGTTATATCAATACTTACTTCATAAGTAGGCTGATCAGATGTCCCATTTAGAAAGGGTCGTCTGCTCAGCCTATTCCTAAGGCTGTGGTAAGAATTATGTTTAAATTGATATGTAGATATAAATCAAATGATGGTGCCTGGCATATTGTTGGTGTTCTATCTGGTCTTAGCTCCTCCTGGGCCTCCTAGTTATTTCCCCTGTGATATGAATGTGCTAAGAAATTCTTGGCCTCAAGAATTCCTCCACACCCCTCTAATACAAGTTTATGTGCTCTCTTGCTCGCTCGCTCTCTTGCTCATATATTTCAGTCCTTTATTAACTCGTGCTCCATGCCCAGGAACTAACAACACAGAAGCGTTCTTCACATGGAGGCTGCTTAGGGACTATCACTCTCATAGTGGTAACTCACATTAATGTATATTTTTAATTACACATTGTGTGTTGCTTTCATACAGCCGCATATGGATTGGGTGATTGTATAACTTTATGGATGAAATCAGGGCATCTTTGAGAGTCAAAGCAAGTAAGGATTAAGCCAAGGAAGCAAAGAATGACTCTCGCACCCTGGACTTGGGATCCTCCTAAACGTGGGCTGACATCTCTTTAGGACAAGTCTCAGTCCTCCTTGTCAGAGGATGAAGCTGAGGGTCGGGAAGATGCAGGTCATATCCAAGATCACCTGACGTGTCGATGGCAGAGTCAGAATTAAAACGCAGATAGTCTAAAGCAGATGACTACAACTTCTCAGGAAGAATAAAATACATGATAAAAGGGTCATGGGAATGTCTGCATTTTCTGTTTTGTTGGAATGTTGCTGTGTTAAATGTTGCATTGGCTAGAACTCAAACCCTTTTTCATGCAGAGCTTCTGGCTTAGGCTGCGTTGTAATTAGACTTAAGAAGCACAGTAACTATCTTGGCCCACTGGGGGTACTATTAAGGGCTCTGCGGCATTATGGAAACGTAGATTTCCTCAGCTAGAAGTCATCTGTGCTCCTGAGTGAAAGTGTAATCTGGTCTGAGGTCCCTCATTAGAGCAGAACTGCTTAACTCCTCTCTCCGCGCTGTGAGGGAGAAGGAACTTCCACTGATCCCCTCCGGGGGGATATTTTTGGCCTCTCTCCTCACACCTCCTCATTCCGCCTCTGCAGTTCAACTGCAGAGAGCCAGGCTCACCTCCTAGAAGCAGGTGTGTGTGTGTATTCCTGAGCAGACTGCCACCTGACAGCCCCACAATCTGCAGGGCTGATGGGACAGCCAGGTCCAGCCTCCAAGTCCTGGTGACACAGGGCAAAGAAACCTTCCCTTTGGCCCATGAGCGATCTCTGAATGGGAAGTCATAGATGACTTGCTAAATTATAGAATTGATACTTATGTCCCTTTTGGCTAACTACCATGTGCTTTCACTTTGTAGAGAGAAAGAAAGATACAGAGATTGATACCTCGAAGTCCACAGAGCTCCTTTAAGACATCCATCAGCATATTTTGTCATCAGTTCCATGAAATGACTTGTCAATCTTAAGCACAGCATGAACTTTTTGTCCCATAACTTTGCCCTTTCCTGACATGGCTCTGGGTCTCACTAAGACCAGTGTGTTGGTTTTCTGGGGCTGCCAAAACCAAGGACCACGAACTGGGGATCTTAAAGCCACAGAAATGTGAGATCAGATGCTGGCAGGGCCATGCTCCCTCTGGAGGCCCTACAGGAGGGTTGTCCCCTGCCTCTTGCTAGCTTCCATGGTTGCCAAGAATCAATGGTGCCCCAGTTTGGAGATACATCATTCCATCTTGCCATCTTTGTCACATGGCATTCCCTGAGTGTTTCTGTGTGTTCACATGGCCTTCCTAGAAGGACACCAGTCATTGGATTAAGGGTTCACCTCAACCAATGCAGTAGGACCACATCTGAGATTGATCACATTTGTACAGGTCCTATTTCCAAGTAAGGCTGCTCACAGGTCCTGGGAGTTACGACTGGAACTTGTCTGCTTGAGGGACACAGTTCAACTCAATGCAGCCAGTATCTCCACATGTGTATCCAACTCTATCTCTTCTTTCCTTCCAAGAATATCACTCCAACTCTTCTCCCCACCCTTTCTGCACCACCAGCCCTCTCCCCATCTCTACAGCATGCAAGTGTGCTTAGTTCTTGCATATTCAAACAAAGACACACACAAAGAAACAATTAAACAAATAACAAACCTCTTTTGACCTATTTTGACCCACAGAAACACCCAGAATAATGTTTGAACATTATTTATTAGGCACCCCTGGCCCGGTAAAATTGACACATAAAATTAACCCTCACAAACTCCGTCTTTTTCACTATTTTTCTCTTTGTATTGATAGCAAAACTTCTCAAAGATAGGACTTTACTTATCTCTAATTGCTCTTATCCACACCTGATTCCATTTCCATTTAGGCTTCCCCCGCAACAACTACAGAAAATGCTTGTCACATCCTGATGGCCTCCACACATGGACTTCTGTGGTCAAACCTTAGTAGACTAGGAGGTAAATCTCGATTAAAGCACAAATGGTTACAAGGACTAGCACACAGTAGGCCTTCAATTAGTATTTGTTGAATTAACATATCACTCTTCCTTGGCTCATCACTGGCATTTGACATATTTGATTTTTCCTTTTTTACAACATTGTCTCTCCCCAGCTCCAAGCCTATCCTGGTTTCTTTCTAATGTGGAGGCTGTTCCTTTTAAGTCTCCATTACTGATTCCTAGTCATCTCCCTGCCCCTTAGTTCAGAAAGCCCACAAGGACTCGGTCCCTGGTCTCCAGGAGACCTCATCTGCTGTAGCAGTTTTAAATCCTAACCATATGCTGGGGACTTCAAATATCAAGTCACCACTTCCTTCTTGAACTCACGACCTCTCCACTTAGATGTTTAGTTAACTTCAGATATGTCCAAATATGAAGACTCTGTCTTCTCCCAAAGATCCTTGTATGAATGCCCCACTTTTAGTCCATCAACAAGTCCTAACAGCTCTCACTTCAGGATATACCCAGGATCTGGACACTTCTTACCACTTCCATTGTTTACAGCCTGCCTCACTTTCTCCCATCCTCTGGACTTTTAATCAACTATCACTTTCTCAGCGAGGCCTCTGTGTCACCATATGTCCAATCTCAACGTGTTACTCCCTGAGATACCAAGGGATGAATACCCCTATCCCCTGCTTTTCCATAGTCTTCTCTATTGCACTCATCACCAACTAGTATGTAATGTGCTATGTATAACTATGTGGCTATCTATGGGTGCTGTGGTCTGAGTGTGTCCTCCCCACCCCCCAATTCATGTGCTGAAGTCCTAACCCCAAGGTGAGATCAGGGGCTGGCGTGTGGCTGAGGTGATGAGGTCACGTGAGCAGAGCCTTCACTGTTGGGCTGCGTGTCCTTATACTATAGGAGACCCCGCAGGAACAGCGCCTCCCTTCCGCCACGTGGGGTTGTAGCTGGAAGGCACCCTCATGAGATGCTGACCTGCCAGCACCTTGATCTGGAACTCTCCAGCCTCCAGAACTGTGAGAAAGGAATTTCTGTTGTTTTCTTAAAAAAAACAGCTTATATTTTGTTCTGTTCTGTTTTGTTTTTTAAAGGACGAAACAGACCAAGGAAGCACATAAACTTATTTTGCGTATTGTCTATCTCTACCATTAGAATGTAACTTTTATTTGGGGTTATTTTCTTTTGTTCATTATATATCATGGCGTCTGGAACACGGGGGCATAGTAATTGCTCAATAAACATACCTCAAATTAACACATACCTTTATATTCTTTTCAGAAAATCAAAGTCCTATCCCATTTTCCAAGGCCCTGCTTATATAATTGCCTTTTTCCTGAAGAATTATTAAGTCTCTTCAACTAGAAGTAATCACTCTTTTCTCAGCCCTGCCAATAAACCTGGCTCTTATATTTTATTGAATGTCTTCCTTGCCCTAGAGCAAGGGTGTCCAACTTTTTGGCTTCCCTGGGTCATGGTGGAAGAATTGTCTTGGGCCACACATAACATACACTAACACTAACAATAGCTGATGAGCTAAAAAAAAAAAAAAGAAAAAAAAAGGTCACAAAAAAGTTTCATAATGTTTTAAGAATTTATGTTGGGCCACATTCAAGGCTGTTTTGGGTCACAGGTTAGACATGCCTGCCCTGGGGTCACACATGTTTTCTCATTTAATAATTTATTTCAACTAGTAATATGAGTACAATGCCTATGAACTTTCAATAATTGTTTTGCAAGGAATAAATAAATTCTCACTAAATCCTGTAAGATGAAAATAATCATTTCGAATGTAGTGAAGAAAATGAGCTTTGATAGCATTAAGCATTTGGCAGAAGGTTTTAGAGCTGATAAATGAGACTCATAATGAAAAGCAAGGTCCTCCACGCTACTTCTAGTGCCTTCCTCACTTCAGCGTTCTCTGTCAACCACAGGAGTCACAGTTCTCAACCCGGATAGCACCAAACACATTAGCTGCACAGACTGACACACCAATGCACTTTATTCTGTGGGAGAAATATCGAGGAACAAAAGGCTATAAATGCTGTTTTGCTAAATCAAACC
The DNA here is from genome assembly GCA_004027555.1 of Craseonycteris thonglongyai. NCBI lineage: Eukaryota > Metazoa > Chordata > Mammalia > Chiroptera > Craseonycteridae > Craseonycteris > Craseonycteris thonglongyai. Next base: position 33,981 of record PVKE010005343.1, read on the forward strand.
TTATATTACCCACCAATTTGCCTTTATGATTTTCCCTGGTAATCTTTTATTGTTATGAGCAGAAATAAGATTGGAAGCAGTCAGTGTGGTAAAGAAGACTGGTCTTGCCAGATGGCAAATCACCAAGAAATGGAAACAAAACCAAACAAACAACAACAGCAAAAATAAAAGTAATAAGAGAGGTGAAACACAGATATATCAACATGGAGAAAAAGATACTAGAAAGAATGTTCAGGAGAGACAGCCAAGTCTTAAGTATTTCTCTAATATCTCAGGGCACTTTTGCACTAGAATACTATATAGTAACTGGCTTGAAATATTCTGGCTAATGGGGCAGAAGCATGTGTTATACAAATTTTCAAAACAATCCCATTCTATTATCCTCTTACAGTTATACATGCTTTTCTATCACTAGCTCTTGGTTTGATCTGAATAGAAATCAAGTCTCAAATGTATGGCAAAAGTAATCTAATTTAACTGTATTTCAGAATCACATTGGGGAGACGTCTATATTTGATAGAGGTGGGGCAGTAAGAACAGACCTCTCTTCTTTCCTAGAAAAGCCAACAATTAAAAAAATGACACAGTGGCTTTTAAGACACTGCATATGGTTTCTACTTTTACTTAGCTTGCATTCTAGTAGGTGGGATGTCTAATAGATACATAAAGAAGACAATTAGAAGTGATAAGTATACTACACAGAGAATTCAAATAAGATGGTAATAAAGGCGCTAATGGCCTACCATATTTATTTCTTTACTAACTTTTCCTTCTTTTGATAACTTAAATGTTGCCAAAGTCTATGGAACAAAAGAATACAGGGAAAAGTAATTCTTTTTTTTTTTTTTTTTAATCTTTATTTACTTACTTGCTTTAGTAAGAAAAAAAGTTCACAAGAGTAATTTTCTCCCTCGAGCTTCCATAAAATGCTGTAGTGTGGCAAGCATACCCTCCTTCCCCTCATGCAAGATTTCAACTCACCAGTTCTCCTATCTACAGATAACTAAGGTTACGGATATCTTGTACAATCCTCTATAGATAGTCTATGCATATAAAACTATGCCTTTGGATGTTTAGAAAATTTCTCCACAGATGATAGAATATAAAACATGTGGTTCTTTATCTAGATTTTCCTACTTAAAAATATATATATATTTAAAAAATTTCAAATCAGCATCTAGGGCTGTCTCATTGTTTTAGTGGCTGCTTAATACAATATTGAAGGGAAGGCTCTGGATTTATTTTATTATTTTTTTATTCAGAGGATTTTAGGTCATATCCAACCTATTGCTGTTAAAAACAAACAAACAAACAAACAAACAAACAAATAAAGCAACATTGAATATTGTTGAACATATGTCATTTCACACTTGGGAAAGTTAATCTGTAGAGTAATTTCCTGAAACTGAAATTAATGAGTCAAAATGTATTTGGGTTTTTATTTAATAGAACTTGCTATCTGTTTTCCCTGAAGTTGTACCAATATAAACATCAATCAGCAAAGTATGGAAGTGTTTCTCCACATGCAAGCATTCTCAAACTTTTAGATCTTTGCCTACAAATAAGTTTTAAAAATGATGTTCTTTATAATTTCAATTTAAGCATATTTGTTGTGGGAAGTTGAATATTCTCTAGGAGCTCTTGTATCTTCTTTTCTCAAAACTGCTCATGTACACCCTAATAAAAATATTCATTTTTTATTTTTAGAGTCTGAAGAGGTCATGTCATGTTTAGGACATTAGTCACTATGTCTACAATATATACTGCAAATATTTTTTCCTTTTATCATTTTCCTCTTGATTTTTGTTTGTGGCATTTTTTTCTAGGCAGACTTTTAAGTTTATTTTTTAAATTATTCTTATTATTTTTTATTAGCTTCAGGTGCACAGAACAACATAGTGATCAGACACTTACAAAACTCACAAAATGATATCCCTGAGTCTACTATCCCCCCAACACTGTATGTAGTTGTTAGGCCATTACTGACTATATTCCTCATACTGTACTTTACATCCTCATGATTATTTTGTAACTATCGATTTGTGTTGCTTAATCCCTTCACCTTCCTCACTTAGCCCCTACCACTCCTTCTCAACTAGTAATAGCCATCAGTTTGTTCTCTGTATCTATGGGTCTGTTTCTGTTTTTTGTTTATTTTGTTCTTTAGATTCCACATGTAAGTGAGATCATATGATATTTGTTGTTCTCAGTCTGACTTACTTCACTTAGCATAATGCCCTCTAGATCCATTCATGTTTTCACAGATGGTAATAGTTTATTTTTTATGGCAGAGTAATACTCCATTGTATATATGTGCCAGAGTTTCTTTGTCTACTTAATAGTCTAATTGTCTATTGATGGGCATTTCAGTTGTTTCCATATATTGGCTATTGTGAACAGTGCTGTAGTGAACATAAGGGTACATCTGTCTATTCTACCCAAGGTGTCAGAGGGGTACTGGTGATGACAAGGTTAGGGCATGACCTTGGCCAGGGTAGATGGCAGAAAGCCACATGACTGAGATGCCCAGGTGGAAGGATGGAGATAAGTAGTTGTTAGAAAAAATTCCCCTACAGCGTTGAAGTGACAGGTGTATGGTTGGAAAGCTATAAAGAAATAGTGACATGCAGGGTTGAAAGCAACATAAAGGTACTTAGTATTAGAAATGCACAATTGTAAGGAAGAATGGGCAAAAGGCAAGAGGACAGGGTTTGATTTCACTTTGTTGATTTAATCCCATCATGGCCCCATGGATCCCACATTGAATGCAAAGTCAGAAAATCGATCTCTTGTGTAGGACTCTGCCTTCTTTGAGCCTCCGTCTTCTCATTTGTGAAATTAAGTCTGTTGGGCTAAGTGAGTGACAGTCACGTCTTTCTCTACAATTCTATGGCTCCGCAGTGGCCTGGGCAGCATCACTGCAGACTGACAGATCCTTTTCCTAGCAGATACGTGACAAGGACAGGCCTTAAACCCTGCATATCACCTCTCAGACAGGGTAGGCCAGTCCTCCTCGCTGGCATGGGGCCACCTTCTAAGCAAGGCTGTCTCCAATGGAGCTTTTGAAATATTGACAGCCAAGTTGAAGTCAGGCCCAGAATTGAAAAGAGATCAAAAGCGTAGCCTTAAATAAAGCCAGCTGGGAACACAGCTATTATAATAAAAAAAGGAGAGGGGAAAAAAAAACACAACTCAGATTCTCTAGGCTGGGCCCTTTAGTTTAGCATGTACAACGCAAATGCTAGAGACTGCGAATCAAGCCCTTTCAGGGCATTTATAGCAGAGGCTGAGCGAGCATTTTGATTTGTGTAACAAGAACCGGCTGTTTGAACATGTTTAGTCTCATGAGCAAGAAGAGCTGCCTTTTCTCTCATGCTTGGCAGGGTTGTGGCGAATGATTTTTGCAAAAAGCACTTGGAGGTGAAAGTGATAAAGCTGTCTCCACATTAACTCATCTAATTTTCATAAGAAACCTTCAGAGATGAAGAAATATTAAAGTGCACAGCACTGAAGTGTGTCCTTATGTAACAGAGTCAGGACATCCAAGTAGCTTGGACCAGTTTGTAAATGGCCCAGCGGAAACCCTGCAAACTACAAAAGTGGCAACAAGAATGAGACATGGAGCTTGAAGTCCCGGCTGCGGAGGGGCTGGCAGACGATCAGCTCCTTGGAACAGGCAATGCATGTCTGAGCTGCAGCCCTGGGGACATGTTGTTCTTTGCTGTGGGGGGACAGTCCTCTATAGGGTGGGGTGTTTAGCAGCATCTTTAGCTTGGTCACTACACTCTCTCTTTCAGTGGTGACAAGCAAAGCTATCGCCACCCCGGAGGGAGGTACTATCACCTCCAAGTGGAAGCCATGGAGCTGGGGCATGAGATGGCTCTGCATGTGATGGTGGGGACTTGGTCACATTCGAAGGCAGTCATGTGACTTCACGGAGACTCCTCACAGACCAGGTTCTGTTGCCTCAATGTGGTCGGCTGACTGTGGTGTGACGTCTGACTGTCTGCCTGCAGCTTACAGGACACACAGTCCTGGTCTGGTCGCTGAGCCCCTTAACGCTCCGCTGCTTCGTATTTAAGATCAGAAGAGTAACATAACTTTCTGAAGTAGAATAGTGCTCATAGAAACACTGTGCCATCTAATAGTCTCTCAACAAACTTAGGAGATAAGAGTGTGCGTTTGCTCGTGTGTTGATTACAGAACACGATATTTAAGTGTAGGAATAACGCCTTAAGTCGTCTTTATCACTCACTCTCCTCACCAGGTGCCTTGTACGTAGGAGTATGCAATAAAGGTTAAAAAGAATTTTTTAACGACGCTTTTAATAGAGGCTTGTCCAAGAGACACAACTCAGTTCCATCTGGAAACTAGAGATGCCACATATGCTGTTTGCACCCCAAGCATACTGTTAGCATGGCCCCTGAACGGGCCCGGTGGCCATTTGGGGGTGATCTCACACCATTAGAGCTCTAGCCTGTGGAAAATCGAGCGTGACTTAGTCCATGAAGAGGTCACAGGCAATTCCACTTGACCCCAAGACATGAAGCTACCCATGCCGTCAATCTGGACAGGATTAAGAAGCAGTATTTCTTTTTATTTATTTATACAGTCATCGTCATCATTATTACGACATTTAGTACTTATTGAATGTCAAGTAACCTTGGGCAAAGAACAGACTAGAAGAAAGGAGAAAGCTGGTGGTGTGACATACAAAATGGGTCTTCGGAGTGGAAATTAGGAGACTCTTTTTGATGAATAGACTTCTGTCTAAGGGTGAGAACTGGCTCCAAGACAAGAAGAGACCGGATGAATGGGTGTAGCCTGTGACGTGGACAATATTACCTTGCCGGATTCCTTTTGCGAGGTGTTTTTTATTTACTCCCAAAGTACCAGCATCCTTTAGGCCAATCTCCGTCTAACACAATGGCTATTATATACTCATGCTTTGCCCAGGAACTCAGGCTAGTTTAACACAAGATAAAGCAAATATCTATTTCTCAGAGGAACAGATAACAATACCATAATCAGACACGGAAGGCTGAGAATGAAACAGTGGCTTTGAGTGTGATTTAGTTACTTAAGTTTTAAGTTTCTAAAAAGCTAAAAGAAAAAAAAAAAAAAAGGAAAAAGAAAAGAGAAGCAAACACAAAGCAAGCCCAGTTCTTACTCACCAAATTGGTAAATGATAGCTGGTATGTCTCCGCTGAAGATGTTTTATCTCAGGGATTGAAGCAAAATAGAGTGAAGTGGAGAAAGCTGTGTGAGAAATTTCAGGAGATTAAAATATCATGTTAATTTGCCTTCACAGCGTGCAAAATCGATGCATGCCCTTTTCACCAAACAGTATACTGAATTGCACAAGTAGGAGACATCTCTTGGTACCACCAGCCACATCAGTTTTTCTGTTTTCTCTGTTTGAAACACTTGATTTCTACTTGGGGACCCATGTGGCTTTGGAAAAGCTGACATTCCACCTGTCCCCAGGAGGCAGGTGTGTGTGTTTGGTCGCCATTGCTTCTGGAATGGAAATGTGACCTAGCCTAATGCAATGAGGGGTAGTGGTGGAACTCTTGCTTAGGCTTCTGGGACCCGGAGGGCTGCTTTGTCCCCAAAGGCCGTAGGTTGTTGATATGAGGCTGGACATTCCCTCAGCCAGCTTAGGTAGGAAGCCAGTCTGAGGATGAAACCATACTAGGAAGCAGAGATCAGATGTCTAAGAGCAATGGAGCTGAGATTTTTGATAATATTGTAAAACTCTGAACCAAACTGTGCCTACCATCCTCCCAATCTTTAGGGTTTGAAGTACGATGCGTTAAAAGTTATTTTTATTTCTTAGTTAATTTAGATCAGGGGTGTTCAACCTTTTGGCGTCCCTGGGCTACATTGGAAGAAGAATTGTTTTGGGCCACACGTGAAATACACTAACACTAATGATAGCTGATGAGCTTTAAAAAAATGTCACAGAAACATCTCATAATGTTGTTTTTTTTTATTGTTAAATTTATTATGGTGACATTGGCTAGTAAAAATTACATAGCTTCCAGGAGTACAATTCTATAGTACAGCATCTATGTGTTACATTATGTATTTACCACCCAGAGTTCTAATGTTTTAAGAATTTGTGTTGGGCTGAATTCAAAGCCATCTTGAGCTGCAGGTGTGACAAGCCGGATTTAGATGCAGTCTTTATTAGTAATAACTAACGTGATTTAACTAACACATATTTAGAAATGGTGACTGTTTATACAGACTTTTCAATGTGCTCGACCCAATGCCATTTACCAGCAGTTATAGGAAATGATAAATGTTCCCAATCCATTCTTTCCTCTTTCCCCTCAAAACTTAAAAAAACTCCTACTCACTTTTTAGGGCTCAATGCAACTTCTCCCTCCTGTGTGAAGCTCTTACCTTAACAAAATGAATCCTGTCCTCTTTACTGTCACATCATTATAATTATAATTCACACGAAGGACTGACCACATTGCCTTCTGGTTAGTGGTGTACACAATTGTCTTCTCTATGAGATTACAAGTTTCTGAATCCTTCCACCGGGAACAGAACTTTGCCCATAGTATGTGCCCAGTAAAGTTACATGCATATTTCATTTATTTTTCCATCCTTTCTAGACTCTCAGGCATTGTAGCAGGAACTCGGGATTCAAAGACGAATACCATCATGTTGGCTTCTAAAGAGCATGCAGTCTCAGGATATTTATCGTAGTTTATCTGTTGCTTCTGCATATAATTGCAATGAAAACAACTGTAATATGTAACTTTATTTATAAATTATATAGATGCACTATTCAGCCAATATATGATTATAAAACTTAAACTAAACATGGGATGAGCTCAAGCTAAGCATAGATCAGAGACCTTCTGAATTAGTGCTGCCTCCTCATGGGTGCCCTGCACCTCCTCCCCTGCTCCGAAGGCCCTTGGCTCCCTGGCTGGGAGAGCCAAGGAAATTCCACGGGAGGCTTGTCCTGTGTGGAAGGTGAGCCCCTGTGCTCTCAGCCTGCTCTGGGGTGCTGAGGGGTGCAGTAAGCTGTTCAGATGGCTTCACTTCTCAATCTCCACACTCCCAGGCTTCTAAGAGGGTAAAGGCTTGAGTCCCCTCCAGAAAAGTAGCGTGTCTCCCCTCCTCCCTGGATAACCCATAGAAAGCTGGCTTCCTGTGGGGACGCGAAAAGAACATCCTCCATGCCTGCTGCTTTGGGAGCACTTTGCAGGGTTCCTGACAATACCGATTACATCATGTGTCCCCAGTTCTATGCTGCCCAAGCGTGGGTCTCTGCTAACTTAGCTGGGAGCTGTGTCCAGCACCCATAGTGAACACAATGGGCCTGACCTTACCCTTGACGGCCAGAGGGCTTTACTAGCTCCCTGACTCCCAATGTCTCCGGCCAGGCAGAACTAAGGGGGCTCAGCACTTCATTTGTCCTATGCCCGCTGGATAGTCTTCAATGGGCAGCACAAATCAACCAGAATGCACCATCTCCTGTACTTTCACGCCCCTTAACAGTCCCATGAGGTCTGTACTATCGCATTTTACAAAGGAGACAATGGTGGCCGTGAAAATTTAATGACTTCCCCCCAACTCAGTTCATATACTGAAGAGCCAGGACTGCAACCGGTTTTCAGGCCTTGGTTCACTGCTACACCGTGCTACTCTAATCTCCTTAGTGGTGGTGGAATCAATTACTAGGAAAGTATTAGGTTCTATTTTACTATAAGCAGGTGCATAGAAATCACGCAGCTACAGAGTTCGCGTGGACGACGCAAATAACATGTTCTTCTTGTAGTAGCGTATTCTTCTCGTTATACGGAAGTTTATTTCAGCAATAAGGTGGATTGACTTACCTAGGGATGGAATCGGGATAACAATCAAAGTATTTCCTTTTTGCCCAAGTTGCCTTTTTGCCACCCCCTGGCCTTACCTGGTTCTTTATGAAGAAGTCACGGCAGGGCTGTACACTTCTAACACGTGTGAACGTTACGTAGCATCTAAGAATTTAGCTAGTGCTTTCGTATGTGCTATTTCTTTTAGTTCTCATCACTGCCCTGCAAAGTAACTGTTATCCTTCCCTGGTTTGCAAATGAGAAACCGATTTAGAGACCACAGATGACATGTTCACTCAAGGACAGGTGGACGTGGGATTCTAAGCTACCGGATTCTGGTCTCCATCTCAGGACCCCAGCCCTCCATTTTATGTAGCAGTTGGTGATTCTGTGCATTATTTCAGTTTCATAAGTTCTTACTATCAACGAGGAAGACAGGGACACAGACTCCAAATGACGGCCCCAGGTCATACGGAGGATTACTGCGGAGTCCACCTTTCTGTTTTATTAGGAGAGCAAAAGGGACCTAGCTTGTATTTTACTTAATTTCCACATTCAAAGGACCATTTTTCTTTAATAGTTACAAAATAAAAAAACAACAACCAAGAATGATAAAAGTATAACAAAGATTAAGATCATCCCTAGAGCCTTAGTCTAACTCAGAGGGATGTCCTGAGACATCCCTCTTGTCATACTAATGCCAATGGCAACAAGAGGCACGTTAGGGGCCCTAAGTGTTTTTCATATGCCACATCCTTACAAAAAATCCAGTGACGTGGGGTCATATGTTTATCACTGTTCTAATTCTACAGGAAGAACAGTTAAGCAGGCCTGAGAGCGCATGGGTTCTGTTTGACCTGAGTCTAGAGCCGCTCAGTGCAGGCCCTCGTCCTATAGTGCTTCTCCCCTTGTGTCTCCTTTTGCTCGTGGGTGAGCTCACCTTGGTTGGGAAGAAAGGGCATCACAGAGGTGTTCATATTCTCCTCTCCTTTAAACGATTTCTCTGGTAGCTCAGGACTCAAGGGCAGTAGATTTAAATGCCTGCTGGGTTGACAAACTTGTCAAAGAACCTGTAAGATAATAAAGACGCCCTTTTTTAATTTTAATTTTTTGCTTTTTTTTTTCCTCAATGGAAATGGAAATGGAAATAGTTTTGTTGAGTGCTAAGGCCAGGCCCAGCCTTAGATGGTAACACAAAGCACTTCATTAGCTCTACAATAGTGTCGATGTACATCACGTTTGACCCGCAGCCGGCTGGAGGCCTGTGGCCACGGGTCCCTTCATACAGCCGATGCTGTGTGTACAGTGGGACACTTTCATTTCTCCTCCTATCCCCCTACCCCAGGCTTCCCACAAGACACCCCACAAAGCCTCCAGCTGGCTTGCAGCTTAGAGGTCACATCTGGTCCCCTGGGAAACATGGCTTGCCTGTGGTGAGTGTCCATCTCCTTCCTGCCAGGGTATGTGAGGTAGAAAGTTCTGGCCAACATGCTCCCCATCTTAGTCTTTCCCAGGAAAGGTCATTGCTTTCCAAATCCCATAACACAAAGTAACCTCAGGGCTCCTCTAAGGCCCCTTTCCTTGTCGGTTTGAGGTAAAGAGCAAGTACCTCCCTCTTCCTATTTGCTCCTAGAAAGTGGCTCACAGACCAGAGACACTGGCTTAAAAGGAAACCACTTCTTCGCCTGCTCTTCTACCTGAATCCTGTATTCCTTTGAGGAGGATGATGGGCAAGCACACTTGTACCATTTTGGAGCAAATAAGGCCTAGCCCATATTTTGGGCCTGGCTGACTGGCACTTCTTGTCATGGTCTAGGGGAAATCTGCCAAAGAGTTGACAGAAGGGGTCCCATGTGTCAGCCTCTTATGTTCACATCTTTTCAAGGCTTACCACATGCCAGACATTGTGTTAATTCTTCTTGTTTCACTGAATCCCCAGAACAGCCTACTGGGTAGGCACTGTCTTACTGATGAGGAAATTTCAATACAGCATTTTAAGTTAACAGAGTTATAAGCATCGTAGTGGAGATTGATCCAGGCAGTCTGACGGGTTCCAAATGGTTAATCATTGCATTGGGTGTCGTCTCTCCCAATAGCAGCAGGGTTGGGAATTGTGCCAGGTCAGCTTAAGAAAAAGAGAAAAAGTGAAGGAGAGACAGGGATACAGAGAGTCTGACTAGGACAGGTGATTTCTCTGTCTATTCCTACCCATTAATATACTGGGCTTAGTCTGGTTGCTGAGTCCTGAGACCCAAAACAACAGTGTCTTCCTAATAGCAAACTTAATCTGACAGTGTTCAGCTCCCTCCAAAGGGGCTCCGAGGTCAAATCCACTTCTTACACAGATTCAATGATTTGCCCAAAGTCCCACAGTTCACTTTTCAACGTCATTTCCAGCTCTTCTTGGCAAGTTCAATATTCCATATCTATGTCCAGTAAACTGACTGCTAGCGCTTTCCTCCACTCCACCCACTTCCTTTCTCCTCCAACTAAATTTGTTACCTTGTTACTTGGGCGCTCTGCCTTAGGAGAGTTGTCCTTGCACTTCCACTGCAGTGAAGTATGTTCCCAATCATGTCAGTTCCCTGCTCAGAAGTTGCCATTCAACAGGATGTGATGAAGGGCATTGAAATTAGAGTTCCCGAATGCGCTTGGCTCTGGTACTTCAGGCCTCCTTTCACTGAACACGTCCTATAAGCACGGGCTGGAATTGGCTGTGCAGGGGGTGCCGGATGAAAGAGCTTAGGCTTAAGCACTCACCAGACTTGCTGCAAACCACTCCCCCTTCCTGCCTCAGTTTATGCTATTTCTTCCTCTGTTTTGCCATCTGTCTGCTAACGCTGATAGTTTCTTTAAGCTACCAATCATTCCTTGTCATTAAACTTTCTTAATTTTCCATTCAGAATAGGGGTTGGCAACATGTGGCCCACAGGCCAGCCTCCTGTGTCTATAGTCATTACAGCCCATCTGTTTACACGTAGTTGGTGGTTGCATTCACTCTACAGCAGAACTGAGTCATCATGACAGACCCTACAGCTTACAAAGCTGAAAACACTTACATTCTAGCCATTTATAGGGCAAGTTTGTCAACCCTTAATGTAGAAGGTGAACCATCTAGCACTTTGTTTCTACTTCTCATAATAATAAATAATGGCTATTAACCGTAGTCACCACTGATTGAGTGGTTGACAGAGAACTTAGATAACTGGCCGAATCCATTTTTTACATTATGGTGCTCAATGTTCATGACATAGCTGAGGACTGAGTACAATTCTTTTTTTTTAAAGATTTATTTATTTATTTTATTGTTTTTGACGAGAGAGAGAGAGAGAGAGAGAGAGAGAGAGAGAGACAGAGAGAGAGAGACAGAGACAGAGAGAGAACTGAGCTGGGGGAACTCCCCAGTTCAGCACATGGTTCCTCACGGGCCGGGGCCGGGATTTGATCCTCCTTCCCCTGTGCTCAAAGTGAGCACTTAACCCCCTGAGCCATCCTGGCTTCCCCTGAGTACAATTCTTTACATCATATAGAGAAGTCAACACAGGCCTGGAGCAGTTAGGAACCTGACCAATGGAGTGCATGGTAAATAGAAGAAGTGGGATTTGAACTCTGGTTTGCTAATGTTGAACTCTGTGCTCTGACCTACTACTCTACAGCCATCATGTGTGTGTCTCTTTTCTTGTGGGCTGAATGGTAATTTTCCCTTTGTATAGCGTTTAGTAGAGTGGCTTGCATATGGCACGATGTTAGCCTGTTCAGTTTCCAAATAAGCGCATAGCTATAGTCAGAAGATAGAAGGTGGCTGGGGAGCATTTCGCCATCTGCTATTTCTTGGTACTTTGGATGTAGACAGGGGTTGAGATTGTTCTTGCCATTGTCTTATTAGGGTCTAAGCTCCCTGAGGACACAGATAGATATGAAGCAATGAAGAAATAGTCATATCTGGGCTTGGGAAATGCTTGTGAATCAGAAGCCTAATGACTGAGTTTTCTACATGTTTCAGCTGCAAATTGCGTATGGCCTTGAGCAAGTCACACATCTGTTTACCATTCATATAACAAGAGAATTTAACTTGTTGATTTTCAAGGTTTGACAAAACTTATTCAAATCTAAGAACTTGTGAGTATGAGTGTAGAACTACTTTGAGGGTATTTACCATAGGACCAGGCAATCTAAGACAGAGTGGAGAGGAAGACAGCTAACTTTTACAAAGTACCTACTATGTATAGGTACAGGTCTAGGTGTTTTTCCTACATTGTCTCATTGAAATCTCAGAGCAGTTCTGGGAGGAGACTGCAATAATTATTACAAAGATTTAAAGTGAAAGTTCAGAGGGATTCAGAAAGTTTCCTATGATCAAGCACAAAATGAGATCCCCAGCAGGGATTCGAACCCAGGTCTAATAAGTGACAGATAAAATGTTGTTCCCACCATGCCAAGGCTGGTTATACCATGCTGTTCCACAATAGACACTCACTGGAGGCTGAACTTCATTCCTTTGGCTTTAGTTTAAGGTAATTGATCTGAAAGTGTAGGAGGAAGTCAAGAAGACAGTATAAGCATAAAGTACTGTTAGAGGGAGACTTCAATTTTCATATCTTTGGAATCACAAGTTGCTTGCTCCTGAAGTCTGGGTCAAGTGACAAATCTTACCAGTTCTCGAACATAATTCGTTTTTTAATTTTTTTTTTTTAAATCCTCACCACCAGCATCTGAGTGTGGGCCTATGTGGTACTAATCTGACAATGAAGACAGGTCATTCCTTCAAATAAATCCTCGAACTGTTCCAAAACAGTCTTCATGTTTATCAAAGCTGATCATGTTACCTCCAAATTAGGACAAAAGCTAAATAGTGAATTTAGCATTAATTTCATATTCCTAAAAACAATATGGTATTTTTGCACCCTCAAATTTTCTGCTGATATATTTAGTGCTACATGTTTCTTTCAACTTTGTTATAAAAACACAAACTTGAACCAAAAGTCATCGTAACAGCCAATTAGTAAAAAGGTCATAATTTCCATGGTTACATATTACTATAATTAATCCTCCTTCACTAGCCTGTGAAGTATGTGTACTGATCATATTTTATAGGCAAGAAATCAAGGCTCCAAAAAAATTGCTAGGCTTGCCAACCCTAACTAACCCTTGCTGACATGCTAATGGCCAGGAACATGTCCAAGTACTTTACATACTTCAACTCATTGTGTCTTCATGAGGGGTAGAGGCCAGCCAGCACCCAAGGTCTCTGAACCAAATTTTATCATTTCCCTTCACACATCACTGCCTTTCCACTGGCAGGGCGGGTATATCATTCCTGCCCCATTTGGCTTATTCTGTATATTATTTTGTCTTACACTCAAAACACAATGCAAATAATCCAGCATGACCCATAATTGCACAGTGCTTTAGAGTTTATAAATCAACTTTGGTAGAGATGCTTTATGCTTTCTTTTGTCTTACAGTAACTCCAGGAGATGATCCCTATTATACTCAGGATTTACAGATTAAAATACAAACAAACAAAAATGGAAGCTCAGGAAATTTCCAACACATAGGTTTATAAACCCTCAGTTATAGACCATATATTTTCTTCTCTTCTCATTGTTGTCTCTCTCTGCCTACCCTTCTAAAAAATGAATAATCCATTCTTTCTTTGTTCTCATTCATTTTTAGAAACTGATTAGGTAAAAAATAGAAGGTATCAACCAGAGTAAATACAGTGAATATCTGACCTGCTACTTTTGTCTTGCTTCTACCTTGGTGTTTTCTGAGTGCAATCAGGCAATACAAGTTTCTGGGGCTGGAACGAGGGAGGGTAGATTTGTATAATGATGACACTTTCTCTCTGGAGGGTTGCATTTCACCTTGTGTGCACTGAAAGCTTGTTTTGACAGTTTCAACTATGAGGATCGTTCTGCCACTAACTGCTTGGCCATGACTCACCTCCAAAAGTCTCAATCTGCAACATCTGTCCAATTTCTCTTTTCTCTTTCAAATCATGATTTTAATTTTACATTGAGAATGCTTTGCAGCAAAACTCATATATGACTATCTTACCAGGGATCTATGTAAGATAAGTAACAAAGTTGAAATACAAAAAATACATCTTCCTCCAAAGTTTTTTCTAAACAGACTCTGGTCTTGTGCCTCATTAACAGTGAAGAAATAGACCTAAGGGTTGAATTTTATGTTCTCAGTAACTGAAATCTTGGAAGACAATATAAAAGCATTCATGAACCATGGGTCTAGAAGAATAATTCATTTCTTTAATATTCAGATTTCTTCACTGAGCTTCCCAGAGAGGCCTCGGCATGAGGTTCCCCATCAAGTATGAGAACTAGTTCTCCAATATTACATTGTTTTGCCTTGATGTCCACCATGATTTATGCATTGCCTCCTTCCTGGGGTATACTCTCTAAGATTATTGCAATAATCTTCCTGAAGCTAGCATAAATTATCTTCCTAAAAATTTAAGAAATACTGCCATCTTAGGCACATCTTTCAGAACTCTGACCTTGTTTAATCTTAAGTACATTTGTATTTCTAAACTCGCTGATTTGCATACCAACATTTATCATGACAGTGCAGTTATTTTAGAGGCCATGTACCTACAGATGAGCTACGTGAGTACAGGGACAATGTCATGGTCATCTCAGAATCCTCGGCACCTTAACTGAACTATATCCCATCCAGAAATGTACAGGCTCTTAGTAAGATTGCTGAGGCCCAGTCTCTAACTAGCTATTGGAACTTAATTAAATGTCTTTATGTCCCCGCCTTTCATTTTCCTCATCTATAAAAAGGGGCTAATGATGGTAGTTAGCATATACATTTTTGGTGGCAGATTAAATAAAATTAAATGAGTTAATTTGTGTTCAAGACCACAGTACAGTATCTAATATATGGTAATTGCATTAAAATGGTAGTTATTATTAGAGAAGGAAACTATTAACAACCTTCTGAGTTTGTCTTGAATAAAGTTGGAAACATGCCATTCTATGAAGTCCAGAACTTTCTGTTACTGTCAAACTTCAAAGCAGTCTCTGGAACATAGTAGGAAGAATAAATGTATTTATGGTCAGACATCCTGGCTTTGAGGCTCTGCTCTGTGACTTATTAGTGGGCAAGTTTTCCCATCACTCTGAGGTCTGCTGACCTTTGCTGGTAATATCAGATAAGATTAGTATCTCCTGTGCAAGTCTGTCAGTAGGACTGCATCTGTAGAAACATTCCCCAGGGCAAGGGTTTTCAAATATTTACTCCCCAAAGCCTTTGTTCAAAGGACTTTTCTTCACAAAGAAGCCTAAAGAATAAGTAAAGAAAACAAATAGCAATAGAGTTGAATTTATGGACTTAAATGTGGTGTGGGTGATAGTTCAGTGCACTTATTCCCTCCTTCCCTCACCCTTCCCCATCATTCCACTCCTTTCTCACTTATTCCACAACTAGAAAATCACTTCTTTAGGGTGAATACCCTGAACCAATGAAGCAATAATCATGCCCCAAGGAATGAGTGTGCTGGTAAAATTTTTCCTGTTTCTCTATTTGTGGTTTCAAATATTTTTACAACATGTCATACTCTTTCTGGGTTTGGGAAGAAGATATCAGTGACCACAACCAGGGGGGCTTTATAAAGACCAAGACTTGTAGGGCTCCAGGGTGACTAAACGTGGCACTGTTAATCATTGTTCAGGCTGTAGATGGTAGTGAAAAAAGTGGAGAAAATTGGTGTCTGGGTAGTCACTGAACTGAGAACATCCTGTAGAATTAGGATTTTGGTGACACAGAGCTGGTTTCATGGAATTAGTCCTTCTGTTTGTCAAGCTTTATTCAGTTGATACTTCAATGAATATCAACTCATTGATGAGTGATACATTTGATAGAGATGGAAGGGACAATAGAATCAGAGAATTTAAAGTTGGAAGGGGTTTTCAAGACCCATTTATTTCAAATCCTTTATTTTATAGATAGAGATGTTATGGCCCAAAGAGTTAAGGAGATTTCCCAAGACTATCACATGTAATAAAAGTTATCTGGGTCATACTGAGGGTGAGATGGGGACATTGGTTATAAAAAGTCATTTATTATTAAGATGTGGGAAGCCGGGATGGCTCAGTGGGTTAAGCGCTCACTTTGCAGCCCCGGGGACTGAGGATCGAATCCCGGCCCCGGCCTGTGCAGACCCATATGCTGAACTGGGGAGTGCCCCCCGTTTGGTTCTCACCGGGGTGAGACCCCGGCCCAGTTCCTGCCCTGTGCAGCCCCGCCCACCTGTGGAATAAAACTATGTGGAAAAACCGATGATGTGCAACTGTGGAGACTGCTCTGGGCCCTCCCCCTTCTCTCTGTCTCTGTATCACTCTCTCTCTGTCAAAAACAATAAAAATAAATCTTTAATAAACAAAGGATAAATGGTACATATTTATTAAGATGACATGTGACCTCTCTGGGTGACACATGTTTAGTGTGGGTAAGAGAGAGGAGAAAACATACACTTATCTAATTTCAAAGGAGATTTTATTTGATCAGATAGATAGATAGATATAGATAGCTATGGAGAGGGAGAGAGAGAGGGGAGAGAGAGAGAGAGAGAGAGAGAGAGAGAGAGAGAGAGAGAGAGAGAGAGAGAGAGAGAGTTTAGCCTCTCTAGATCTAGGGCCTACTGGGTCTGATTCTCTGGAGGACCCTGGCTGGAACAGCCATTAAGACTGGCAGAGGTGGTACCTGAAGGGGTTCAAGTATGTAGAATGGAGCGGAGGTGGGAGTGATGACTACCAGCAGCCACCTAAGACCATTGGCAGGAAGGGGGCTGTAGTCCCCTCATATTGTGCCCTTGCTGGACATTCCTTAGTCAGTGCCTGAGTGTCACAGGTGTACTAGAGCCTGGCCATTTTTGCCCAGCACAGGACTCCTCTAAGGGGCAATTCTTCCTCCAGAGTCCCCGTTGAGTTGGCTGACAAGGTCAGGTTTGTGTCCCCACTGAGGCTCTTCCTGCCCAATCTTGGCTCCTCCCCCTTCACATTCACCAGGGCTGATGAGCACCAGTCTAAAAATTCCTCCTGCCAATCCTTCTCCTTGCCCCCTTTTATCTTACCCTCCAATACATCACTTGCACTCTTAAATCCATTTCACCATCTACCTGCTTGGAGGACCCTTTAGACACGTATCCTCCTCTCCTTATAATACACTTCCTATGTCTGTGTAAGTTAGCTCAAGTTACAATCTATTATTTGCAAAGCAAAGAGGTTTAACTTGGATGGATAGTACATTCCTTTGGCTTCACTATGTTTCTGAGATCCACTAATATTCATTTGTCCTTCACTCAACTTAAATCTGACATGATTTACACATTCTTATAGTTGGTGCCTGACTGTCTTATATGTGTGTTAATTATTTATGCTTGCTTCTCTGCTCTAACAAGGGCCTAAGTTCTAAAATAAATATGAATATAGCTGCTATCTTTTCTATATTTCTCTTAAGGCCTGGGGGCAGTGTGTGCACGTGTGTGTGTGTGTTTGTGTGTACACGCACACACACATGTATGCACCTTAACTGGGTAAATAAGATTAAATAGTTAAGGTAAGGTCATATTAATGAAAGTATCAAAAAACTTTACATCCTTGCTATACCAGAAGAAGGTCTGTACTCTTATTTGCAGATAGGCAAGTTCTGGATTTCTTTGGAAAAAATGGGGAATTTCTTCCTTTTGGGGGAGAATTTCAAAGCTTTGGTACATACATAAACTTTTTAGCCTAAATGTTGATACTGGCACCCATCAGTAATGTACTTTTATGTGTCCAGAGTTCGAGCAAACACACCCTATTCCCAGAGCAGTATGTTCTGGCCTTTTCTTTTAGAGGCAGCTGGTCCACATTTTAGGTCGTGCTGACCCAAGCTCAGTTAAGAACTAGTTATCTCCATTCCATTTTGAGTTCCATCCCCCCAAATAGAACTCAGAGCCTCACCAATATTTCCAGAACTATGCCAATAAGCCACACAAGGTCTTCATTTAGGAATCATTTCAGATCAACAAACACATTACACTTTCCTGGGCGTTGGATATGGAGGTGTTCTAGACGTGCAGCCATACCTTCAAGAGATGGGCAGTTTATTAGGCCAGCTCTCAAACTGGATGCATTGTTTCTTTTGGCTAACAAAGGTGTTCAAAGTTAGAGTTAATTATAGATTCTGTTCCTTACCTACACTATATACTTAGAAAGTAAATTAGCTTGTCTAAGCTTCTTTCTTTATCTTTAAACTGTGAATATAATTACCTATTTCTAAGATGTGAATACAAAATGAAGCAATGCTATGTAAGTAGTGTGATAAAATATATGGCATCTGAAGTATATATATCATATACATACACATTTGGCTAATTGGCTAGTTGATGGTAAGGGGTGGAAGCTAAAACAAGAATTTAGGGAAGAGTATATTCTAGATATATATATGTATGAATAAGTATAGTTTTGATGTTAGGAGGTATTTTCTGAACCAGAAAATGTCTTATTTTGTGACCATTCCACTAAACTGTGTTTTGGGGGGAATGCTATAGAACTAGAGAGGTTGTGAATGGTATACTAGGGAGCTGTGAGCTTATCCTGTGGCCAGTGGACCACAGTTAGAGATGACTTGGTGCGGGGTTCTGGGCAGATAGCACTGACACATGCATTTCTAACACATAAGCTGCAGTCAAAGCCCATTCTATTGAACACCAGTTGTGCTGAGCACTGTGACCCCTGTCTACTACGAGGTACTTGGCTGCAATTCACAGCCATAGATCTCTGAAAACCTAATGACCTTTCTCAGACTTCTGCCCTACACTAACCCCCTCCACAGGATGTGTGAGCTCTGAGATTCCTGGTCGAGTTCTGACTCACTTACCCATGCCGAGCTGGCTAGTGTAGACCAGTTGTCTAAAGTCTAATTCTTCTAAACTCTGATTCCCTAATCCTCATAGTCTCTGCTTCCTTGATTGAACCTTGGCATGCATGTACTTTACATTTTATTTATAATATCCCTTACATATTTATGTGGAATTTTATTATTCATAAAAGATGATCATTTTCACAGTCCCGTGAACTGAATATGCTTAGCTCTCTTGCAAAGACAGGAAGCTGAGGGCTCAGAGAAGTGAGGTGAGCATGTGCCTCGCAGTGATGGCAGATAAGTGTTTGATCCTAGAACTCTTGACTTCAGATTTTTTTCTGGGCTGCAGGTTGCCATGCAAGCCCAAGGTAGGGAGGAAGTGTCACGGTAATTATAAGCTACGTTCATACCTTCTTGCCACTTTTCGCTAGACCTTTCTTGTTCTCATAGGCCCTGGGGTCTCAGTAGAGGTCACTGTACAAAGCAAGAGCAGATGCTGAAAGATAAGGCTCTGATTCAGATCAGGAAAACCCTAGCTGAGCACTTCCTGTAAGCTCCGAGGCAGGCGCTCCTCGTGGTCAACCACACTGGTTGTTCTCATACCTGTGTCCACTGAGGGACAGTCAGGGAAGTAGGCTCTAGAAGATGGTGAAGAGCTGGTTTCTGAGTCAGGATTAGGCAAGTGTGGGCACACACACCAGTCAGAGTTCAATCAGGGAGATAGGACCTCTATGAAGATTAGGGAATTGAGATCTGATAAGAATTAGATCTTAGACAACTGGTCTACCAGCCAGCCTGAGTGGGCACTTGCAAGGTACCTCAGAGCCAACACATCTAGTCCCTGGGTTGAGACTACAGAGAGAGCTGATATAAAAGTGTGTGGAAGGTTGTTGGCAAATTATGAGTCTATCTCTGAATTAGCAGCAAAGCAACCCCCACCCTCCGCCCTCATACATGCACACACGACCCTACTCTGATTGTGAGAAGCTCATGTTTTTATTATTGGTTTGCCTCTTCTGTTTTGAGTATTTTACATTAGGTTTTCTGGCCTAAGAGCTATTTTTCCCAGAAACAAGAGTAATGAACTTATCGCAACAAATGTTCCTTTCATTTTAATGGCACTGTAATCTTTCTAAAGCACTTCTACACTTGGTCCTAACCTCACTGGGCGGGAAGTGGGGCTGCAGGGCCTGCCTGAACATTATGTCTTTTTAGCAGAGGGAGAACCCGCTTGGTAAAGCGACTTAACAGATTTGAGACTTAAAGGCTGATTCCCGTAAAGGTCTGTCAAAGGAGTAGCTGCTCTCTTCTCTCAAACGGCTTCTCCTGAAAAATAAAACAAAACAAAACAAATCAATAACAAAAGACCTGCGTGTGAATGCATGTGTGCACATATACCATACATATGGACACCTTACTTGAATTTTTAATAAATACAACTAGTATTTATCTTGGACAAAGTGGAATTTGGAAATTGATTTTAATGAATCAATAATTATATCCAAAATAAGACTTTTTAAACTTGGTGCCTATCCATGCATTGGTTTCTGGAAGTTTTTGAATCTTTTAAATTATATGCAAAATGTTGACTATATGCACACCCAAGAGACTTCCATATAATAGCTGGTGTCCATTTTGGTGATGGACATCCTTCTCTAGAACATTCTGGGCACTAACTCACATGGCCTTCCAAGGTAGGAAAAAGAAAATGAGATGAGGATGAAGAGGAGTCACAAATATCTCCCAATTTGCTCCTGACCGAATGTGTATGAGGAGACACCCTAGAACTTTCCTGACGTCAGGACTACTCCAGGGGAGTTTGTCCATTCCTCTGGCTCACTAAGGCCATGTTTAAGAAATGTTTGTTGAATGATTGAGCTGAGTGTCAAGAACGATGGGAAGGAGGAGGGGCATAGAACAGGCTCGCAGGGGAGGAGGGATTTTGGTTCTGCTGAGCTTACTTTATTGCTTCTGTTCCTACTTTCTTCTACCACTTAATGAGACTGTGTGGGTTTTTGGTGCCGGAAAAACTTTAGGGATCATGTCATTACTAGACAACTTTATTTATCAATCAACAAATGTGCTTGGCACATTTCCCGCACATAGCCAAATTCGATAGATGTTGGCGCTGTTGGTTGTATAAATGACACTGTGCTACACTGTTGAGTTCACAGTCTTCAAAGAAAGTCCTTGAACACATGAGCAAGACAAATACCACCAGAGAGGTACATACCACACAGAAAAGATGCACACACTGGGAAGGATTTGATCTTCCTCTGGAGAAGTGTGAGAGAGAGAAGGAAACTTCTGTCAAGGGTGGTGATAGCTAAGCGAGGCTGCAGAAAGTCACTAAGATCTCAGCAACAGAGGCTCGGGCATTCCCGGCAGAAGAAAGGTTCTGTTCATGGCCCAGAGGTGCTTTTGAGTATCAGGCCGGAGGGAGACAGAGTGGGAAATAATGCCAGCCAGTCAGGGCCAAGCCATGAGCCCCAACCTTCCAGCTGGCCAAATCATGTGACTCTAAGACTCGCCACTTGATTTTTCTGTGGACGACATCAATAACTAGCCAGGCTTCACCTTGACTTTGCATAGCAGATGCTTGCAATCTGGTTCCTGAGCCCCAGCCGCTTTGCCCCCGGTGCTGGGGCCAACTTCATCATGCCTGAAATTGGGACTATGTGAGTTTCTGCATTTCTCCCTGTCTGAGAATATTTTCATACAAATGTGGGAGCAGGAAATAATACTGTCAACCTCCTGTCACCCAACCCAATGACCTGCCCCCTGCCCACTTGAGGAACTTAATTTGGAAGGACCCTCCTCCACTTTTCTGTCTGTCTGTGGTCAGTGTTCCTGGGATAGGTCACATGCTGGTTCTCTCCCAAACTTTGCTGTCTTTCTTCTGAACTCCTAAGGATGTTCTCTTCCCCCTACTTAGTTAAGTTCTATTCAAGTTTCTGCTTAAAATTTTATTTTTAATGAAAAAATTGTCAACATATTAATAGAAAGCATACAAAAGGGTATATAATAAATATGAACAATTAAAAAATAACAAAATGAATTTCTGTCTACCCATCCTGCAAGTTAAGATATGGAACATTACCTGTGTCTTAGAAGCCACTGGGTAAACCATGAATGTACGATCAGCAATTATATTTGAACTGGTGGTTGTAGCCAGTATGGAAGGCAAGACAGTGAAACAAAATGTATAAAGTTCAAAAGGAAGAAACAAAACTCATCATCCACAGATGATGATTCTCTATGTAGAAAATATTTGAAAAAATAAATTATTAGATTTAAGAAGAGTTAGCAAGTTTTCTGAATATAGAATCAAAGTGCCAAAGTAAGTTGAATGCCAGAGTTTGAAGATGTAACTTTAAGTCCTAAAATTTACAATATATGACAATATCAAGCACCTAGAAAAAAGCCCAATAAACTTTATGCAGGTCCATCATGGTGAAAATTATAAAAATCTTTTGAAAGTTATTAAAGACCTCACAAAATGGATGGAGAGACTTGATATTATAAATATATCAAATATTTTTCCAAATTGAGCTATAGATGGATGTAATACAACGCCGATGAAAATGTCAAAGGGTATTTCATAGAACCTGACAAGCTAAAACCTAAAATATAATTGGAAGTGCTGAAGTCAATAATAGTCAGGAAGGAGGAGAAAAATGGGTTGGGTGGCCTTTCCTTTGCAGATATCGTGAATTACTGCAAAGTTAGATTAATTAAACAACAGTGATATCAGACATTGGCAAACTGACAATGATCAGAACAGAGGGCCCACAAAGAGTAAGGACAAATATGGAAACCTGATTTACGGTGAAGCTAGTATTGCTGCACATCAGAGGGAAAAGGAAAAAAATTGAAAAACTAGTGCTGGGACTCTGGGTTATCAATGGAGGAGGGAAAAGAAATTATTCCCCTACATCACCCTTTGTACAAACATCAATCCAGGCAGATGAAAGACGTCAGTATGAAAGGCAAAACTACGAGTTTTCAGGAGACACCATAGGAAAACATTTTTAAGATCCTAGGGCCGGGGTGGAGTTCTTAAACAAGACACAGGATGTGCGGACATAAAGGCAATGTTGGAAGTGATTGACAGCACTAGAGCTTTGCATCTTGGGGACTGCATGGACTCTATCACTCCCCAGGCAAGTGTATGACACCCCGGAGACAGGCTGGGAACAGGGCCTCTGGGAGACACAGATGCTGCATTCTGTGTATGGTGATTGTGAAAGTTATTAAGTTTGAGTTAGAAAGCAATTAGCAGGAAAAGCCGGGATGGCTCAGCGGGTAAAGCACTCGCTTTGAAGCCCCGAGGACCGAGGATCGAATCCCGGCCCCGGCCCATGCGGACCCACATGCTGAGCTGGGGTGTGCCCCCAGTTCAGTTCTTGCCGGGGCCTATGTGGGAGGCTCCCGGCCCAGTTCCTGCCCTGCGCAGCCCTGTGCCCACCTGTGGAGTGAAACTATATGGAAAACTAATGCTGTCAACTATGGGGATGGCTCTGGGCCCTCCCCCTTCTCTCTGTCTCTCTCTGTCTCTGTTTCTTTCTGTCAAAAATCAATAAAATAAATCTTAAAAAAAAAAAAAAGAAAGCAATTAGCCAATACTTACAAATGCTTAAATAAAAAAGTAGCTTGACAGTTTGCACAGACATTAAAAGAGTGTATTTTAGTTGCATAAGTTTGGGAAGGACGTTATAGCATTTTTGAGTCTACAGATATTTACAAAATTTAATTAATAACCCAGGAAACTATTGGAGATTAGAGTGCATCACAATTAGATCGCTACAAGGTTGGTGCAGATATACATGAATAGAAAAGATCTTAAAGGTGAGGATAAATTTGGCAGAAACTCGGGAATAATAAATTCCAGAAATTGCAACACTGCCTGTGTCTATTGGGATTGATTCTAACAGCTTTTCAAATGTTTCTGCAGTCAGAAAGTTTCCACTGACATAACATCACCTGACAATTTATTATAAATTTCAGTATCTTTGGTGAAGACTTTCAAAGATATTCTTCCACAAGCATCAGAGAACTCACTGGGTGATTGAAGAGAGATCATTTCATCCATTGCTTTCGAAGGAGTGTCAGGTCTTGGTGAAAATGAAGGAGGCATTCAAACAGTGTTCTTTATGTTTCTTCTGGTGATGTGAGATTGTATCTTTTGTCATTTCTCTTGGCATTCTTCCTTGGAATTTGACTCCTTTTTCTATATAGTAGTCCACCATTTGTAATTATTTTTTTATGGTAATTAGCCTTATCTAAAACTTCATACCAAACGGAAAAGAACTCAGAAAAAAAAAATTTTATACAGCTGTCATAGGCTACTTCAAATCTACTGCTTAAAAATAAGAATATATATTAAACCACAGGTATTAGCGGTACAAACTATAACAACAAACATTTCAAAACATTAAGAACTTACTCTCTGAACAAATGCTTGCAGTTGAGTGTGTGTGTGTGTGGTTTTTTTTGTGTGTTTTTGTTTTTTTTTTTGCAAGGGGGTCTACTTTGCAAATGGGAGTTCTCCAAATTAACTTTCGTGTTCCTTTATTTTAAATTTATTAAAGGAGAGCTAATAAAAATATCCTACTATGAAACTTACATATACATTATTAAAAAGCAGCAGGAAGCACAGCAATTATTTAGAACTTAAACCAACCAAAGATTTTTAAAAGGAGTATTTTATCACTAACCTTGTGGAGTTGCTGGCGTTTGGTGATACTAAACAAAAACATGGAGTTCCGTGTGGCTTCATTCTTATTACCGTATTTTCCGGCGTATAAGACGACTTTTGAAATGAAAAAAAGTCAACCGAAAATCGGGGGTCGTCTTATACGCCAAGTATATCCCGAAAAACGTCTGGATATGCCGCTAAACGAATTTTCCAACTCGATCCCGCACCAATCACTGCAAGGCTGCTGGGACCGCCTCTCTAACTCAGCCAATCCGAGCAGGCTTTTTCTGCATGCACATTATACATGTTCTGTACCCGAAGCTACACTGTGTTCTAGTAAAAAGTCTGCTCAGATTGGCCAGAGTCAGAGAGGCAGTCTATGATAACCTTTGACCCTTTGCTTGTTGTGACTGGCTCACCGTGGTACATGCAGTTGCAGCACAGGAACGTTCTGTGTAGCCAAAGCTGCTGTATCAGGACACATGCATAGTAGCTAAAGTGACTGTATTAGAGCACATCCAATGGGCTAAAGGGTACAGTGCCTTTATAGGACATTCTGTGTGTAGCCAATGCTACAGTATTAGGGCACATACAGTGAGTTAAAAGGTACCGTAATAGAACATTCTGTGTGTAGCTGAAGCTACAGTACTGTAGAACCCCGGCCTAAAAGATTAGTGGGTGTACAACAAATGGCTGGTAGAAAAGAACCCACCATGGCTCCAGCAAGAAGAAGGAAATTTGAAGCCAGTTTCAAACTGAAAGTTGTAAACTTTGCCAAGGAACACAGTAACTGTGCTGCGGCAAGACAATATGGAGTAACAGAAAAGATGGTCCGAGACTGGAAAGCAAATGAAGATGCATTAAAGAGTATGCCAAGGAGTAAGTGTGCATTAAGAAGAGGCACCCCATAT
>PVKE010005344.1:0-59436 GCA_004027555.1 Craseonycteris thonglongyai
GTGGTGTAGGGAGGGGGAATGAAACAAATGGTGATGGAAAGTAAGCTGATTCTGGGTGGTGAGCACATAATGCAATGTATAGACAATGTAATATAAAATTGTACACCTGGAAACAATGTAATTGATATCAATCAATGTCACCCCAATAAATTAAACAATAAAAAATGCCCACAAGGAAAACAAACAAAAAGAATCCGTTCTCATAACTTACAAAATATCTCATGATTGCAACGTGGTTCCTATTCTATTCCTACAGTCAGGGATATTGTGTCACATGCTTCCATCATTTCTGACATCTTTCATTTAGTCATGAGTGCAGAAATAAGATTCATTGCATAGAATCTCCTTCAAGAAGGGATTACCTGACTGGCTGGGAAAAGCATGGTCAACTCAAAGCCTCAAGGTGTTGGCTCCTTTAGAGACTACCTCAGCTTTCTAGATAAGGTCATGCTCTTCTTAGGATGGCCCATCATTGACTGGTGTAGGCAGTGGTATGAGAGCCCAGCCACATCTGTCAAACATGGGACAATCACTGCACAAGGGTTGCCCATGGGGCTGGCACAAAGCAATGTCAGGTCAGCAGAGCAGTGTGATGGCTCCCTGTACCCAATCTTGCTTCCTCCATTTCCTCTTCTCAAGTGTTACTTCTCCCCAAATCTTCTATACTTCTAATTCTCAACATTTGCTTGCCAGTATGCAACGTTTTCCTTTTCATCCATTTGAGATGCCCTCTCTTATCCTCTATGCAGTTAAGTTAAATCTTCCAGTTTTAAAGATCTACTTTAGTTCCATGCCTTCCACAAGTCTGTTCCAACTTCTTCAGCCCATTAGAATAGTCTTGACATTCTCAACACATGTTGGACTTACAGTAACAGTTTTTAACTAGGTCTTGCATTTTACTATACTTGCCTTATAAACCTTATGTGGTGTATTTTCTCAGCATCTTCAAGGCATCTACCAATGGTGGTTGACATCACTGGTGCCCTTGTCAGGTCCCCCCAGATTCACAATTTCTGTCAGCTTCAAGTTCCTTTGGTGTACTTCCAATGACCAGTGCCTGGGTATCTTCTTCAAACTGCCCTCACACTATTGGAACCACTTTGTCAACAAATGAAGAAAGTCAGAAGTACCTAAATGCTTACTTTTATTCCTATCCTTCTCTTCTACTTACTCTCCTGAAGCCACAAACCAATGACTGTTGGGTGAAAGCACAGCAAATTTGTCTAAATTGAGACAGTTCTGACATATCAATTATACTCCAGCTCTCCCCTACGTAATCCTGTTAAATCCTATTTTCCATGGGTTTTGTGTCTCAAATTGCATCGTTGCTTATCTCTTTGCTCCCCCTGTCCTGCTTCCTCCACTTCTATATCTCCCTTGGAAATATTTATTTATTTAAAAATAATAGCACATAAATATTCATCCCAGCATTTGATTCTGGGAAATTCAAACTAAAATAATATATCACATAGTTTCTGTGTACTGCATGTAGCAACTAGCATTATGTGGGATATATTAGTTTGAATCACATAAAATTACTGTTATTCAACTGTGTATGACCTAGGTCATTTCCAAAGATCTAATAGTTGTGGCTCAGTATTAAATGATTGATCAAGTGAAAATGAATTACTTAATTTGGAGGAAAAATGGGCTAGCAACTGCCATTGTAAATTTTAAAATTTTATATAGATGCAGTAATAATAATAATACATCTATGCAAACACATGGTAGAATTCATGATGAGCAATCTTTTTATATCCACTTATAATGTAACACAGGCAGGAAATAGGCTTAAATCAAAAAAGATTTCTGGTGACTATTTGGAAAAAATATTATACTCTTGGATCCCTGGATGGCTTTTTAAAATAAAAATCATTGCTTGAGTCTACAAATTTAGTTATAAAGATCCATTACATCAATGCCTTGATGTTATATAAATAAAATTACCAAATCATTTTTATAATTGTGTTATGCACAATAACATGAAAATTTACAGCTAGAACATATTTATGAATTTTTTTCACTGAATATTTTATGTAAGAAAGACAACAGTATTTTTTATATAATGTAGTTATCATTCTGCCTAAATATAGATACTGAATCCAAAAGCATCTGAAGGCTTT
The DNA here is from genome assembly GCA_004027555.1 of Craseonycteris thonglongyai. Taxonomy (NCBI): domain Eukaryota; kingdom Metazoa; phylum Chordata; class Mammalia; order Chiroptera; family Craseonycteridae; genus Craseonycteris; species Craseonycteris thonglongyai. The sequence continues at coordinate 2,124 of PVKE010005344.1, forward strand.
TTCCAGGTCTCCAATATGAGAAAGTTTTGAAGACTAATGAGAATATTCTTATTCAACATCTTCCTTTGTGTTATTTTCACACTAAAATAGAAAGCTTCAGCTCCCTGGTGGCTTAATAATTAGACATTTTCATGCCTATGTTTTGAAATTGATTTCCGGTCAGGGAATGGAAAATTTTCAGTTCTTAATATACAAATATTTGACTATCTCACCCAAAATACCTATTAAATAAAAGGAAATATTATCCACACAAAACACTTAAAATGTTGCATACTGGGAAGTAAATGTTGAACTAATTGGTATTTAGTTGATTTATTAAACAAATACTGATTAAGTACCTTACTGGGTAAAAAAGTACTAGACAAGGCAAAATAGGGATACAAAAGCTATTAAGGTTAGGTTACTCTCTTTGAGGGCCTTGAAATCTAAATAAGTACAATTACCACAGTTAATTATGGTAAATAATCACCATTAAAAGACTATGTGAACATAAAAATAGGTCCGATGTATGCATTGGAAATATTAAGGTAAAATAATGTATCTGGTGGATATATTTCCCATATTTTTAGAAATTATTCTCAACTACTTGTACTCTTTAAGAAATAGTTGTGTTTTGATAGATTCAAAGTAAACATCTCAAAGTAAATTTTGTATGTTACCATTTAGGTGAGTGATGTTTAATAGTCGTGTAGATGAATTACAATGTATATTTCTTAAAGGATCTTTTTATTTACTTGATGTGTTTCTAAATGACTTCATTTTTTTGTTTTGTTTTTTTCTTTATTGATATTTCCTATTTTCTCTTCTTTTTTTGTAGATATCTTCAATGAAAAGAATGGCTACGGAGTTCTAAGAAATCTGTGTTAATATAAGATTCATTGACTTCAGAAAGTAATATAAATCTATCTTTAGCTTCTTGAATTGTTTATTTTATTTTTAGTCCAAACAGGTGCATATATTTTATGACCTACAGAAATAATGTGATGTGAAATCAATGAACTTTCACAAGAAGCCTTGCTACTGGGCTTAAAGATATTATGTTACTTAGCAGGCTAAACCACAACCCTTGGAAAGACAGATTACATTCATTACTTTCACGCATGCAATTGAACAGATTAGTAAAAAATATATGTGTCAAATTACATTCATAATCAATAATCTCAAGTGGATCCTTAAGACTTCCATTAATCATGGTATTTTCTTCTAGTCCTTCCACTCCCCTACTTTCCTAGTTGACAATTTCACAACTTATTTTCCCTCAAGTTCCAATATGTCCTTCCTTATCCTCATCTTCACTTGATGAGTTTCTTCACATTTCACTGAAGTAAAAATAAAAAGAGTAAGGAGATAATTTCCACAAGCTTATGATACCAAATTACACCCTTGAATTTAGGACCTTATACTTTATCTTCTTTTGTGTTGATATGAATGAATGAATGAATGAATGAATCATACCTGCTTTTAGGTCAGGTCAGCCTTGCTTTGTATACTGGATCCCACCTCGTCTTCCATTGGGGACATGCTCTATTTAATCTCTGCTTTTCATACATTTTCAAGTTTCCCCTACCCACTAGATCAGCAAGAAAATGTAGTTACATTTCTTATGTTAAAAACAAAACGACAACAACAACAACAACAACAACAAAAACAGTTGTCTTTGCTTCATTTCTTCAGCTTCCACATCATTTCTCTATTTCAGTTTATAGCAGAACTCCTTATGCTGGTACATAACATTTGCATTCTCATCTCCCTGGCCTCTAAATGATTGTGTGACCCCAGGCTCAGTATTGGTCCCCTTTTCCTTAGAAAAAGACCTCCCAGGTGATTTCATCCAGTGTCTTGCTTTTAGATACTGTCTTTAAACCAAAAACTCCCAGGTTTATAACTCTAGCTCCTCTCAGTTCCCAGAAACAATCATGTGTGTGTGTGTATACATACATACACATATATATTACAAGTGACTGCACATATATACAGATATACATATATCTTTATAGATGTAACACACAAAAGTCTACTCAGAGTCTTCTCTTTGATGTCTAATAGGCTTATGTAATGTTACCTGTCCAATAGCAAGCTCTGATTTTCCTATCTCACACCTAAACCTAAACCTAAACCTGCTTCTCCCATAGTCCTCCATATCTCAATAAATGGTAAATTCACTCTTTCAGAAACTCAAATCCAAACCTCAGGTTTATTCTTAGCAACTCTATTTCTCTTACAGCCCATATTCTATCTATCAGTGAACCTGTCAGATCCTTCCAAGAGTATTCAGAATCTGAGTGGATCTCATCATGTCTATGACTATCAATCCAAGCCCAGCCAAGATCTTCTCTTGCTTGGATTGAAGAAGTCAGCTAATCAGATGTCCCTGCTTCTGCCCTTATTCTCTTAACATCATAGCCAGAACAATCTCTAAAATATCATTAGATTATTGTACTCCTACACTAAAAACCTTTTCATTGCTTGGGAAAATACAATAGCCAAAATTATTAAAAGAACCCAGATGGCCTTACACAACCTGCACCCTACCGACTTACCTCTATGTTTATCTTATTCCAGTCACATTGAACTCTGCTCTTCTTCAAAATTTGCAGTTGTACTCTCACTTCTGGCCCTTTGCACTTATGTCCTCTCCATCTACAATGTTCTTTATCCATTTGTCTGTAGACTCCCTCACTTTAATAAGATGTAAAGTTCTTCATTCTCTTTAAAAGAATAGAAAGCATATAAAACAGGACTGAAAATGTCTACTCTTAGTACAATAGACAGGGGCTCTTTTTTTTAATTTAAGTTCCTGTGTACTTCTAAATACCATTTGTATCCATTGGTTCATGGAATACTCTCAACTCCCAATAACTGGAAACCTAATAAAAGGTAGTATAAGCAGTAATTTACAAAATTTCAGGTTTATTTCAGCAGCTCACCAAAGTCACCAATGACATCAAGGGATCAGGTTCTTCTTCTTTTTTAGCTCCACTTCCTTCAGGCTATTGGCTTTGGTCTCAACTTGTCCCTTCTTAGTCACCAGATGGCTACACCAAGTCCAAGTCTCAGCAGCTCCCACAACTTACCCAAAATGACCTTAGGGAGTATAAAGCCTGTCCCCCTGACTTATGTCCTTTTTAAGAGTAAAAAGAAAATCTTTTTCCAAAGCTTCTAGAACTTTTTCTTATAAGTCTCTTTGGCCAGAAATATGTCATGTGCCTGCATTTAAAGAAACTACTAGAGCTAGAAGTTGAAATAACATGGCTGTTAATTGGCACTGGTGATTGGCCTTTGCTGTAAGCATGTGGCCAGGAAAGAAGGGAACTAATTGGTGGGCAACCAACACTGATTGTTAGTATATTCTCAGAAGGAACGTTTGTAGAAGTGGTGAGAACTTTGACTAGGAATAAGACTCACTTCAAAGCCTACAGATTTGTCAAGATCAGGTTATTTTCTCCTATAAACAAATGTATTTCCCCAAATTTTTATTCAAAAGTAATCAATAGATATTTGTTGAGTTCTGCCATTCCCTAATCCTGTTCTGAAGTGCTAAGGACACAGAAATAAATAAAGTGGGTACTAATGCTTACTCTAAAGCTGACATAAAATACGTTGAAAACTTTTTGTTTTTAAGTATTTCATACTCTTTATATATAACAGGACTAAAATCTCCCTGGATATTTCTTCTGTGGAAACATTTCTCCATAACTCCCTCTCATGTATCCAATGGTTGAACTGAAGATGGAAGAGGTCTAAATAAATTCCCTGTCACTCGTTCAATATTCTCCGGGGTACTTGCAAACCTCAGGTAAACGTATGGCTTTGGAAGTCGTTTTTCATAAAGTGTATGGTACCAATGTTCGAACCACTCAAGAGGAAAAGATTGTGTTTTGTGCATCACATTAAATTTAGCAATATATATAAATTTAGAAAGAACTATATACTTTTAAAATTCAGAAAGGATTCAGAAATGTAGCTATATACATGATAAACTTACAAGATCAAAAGCCTTTCCTAGGTAAAGCAATAACAAATCTGCATCTATAATGAGAAAAGCACAAATATATAAAATTCCTAACAATGGCTTTTGCACAAAATGTATTAATACAAAACCTATAGAAGAGGAAATACATAAACTTGATGTAAACTATTGAATTAGACATCAGTGAAAAGAGAGGTTTGCCATCTTCCTGGATGGAATGACTGAATATTACATATACCAATACAGATAATTCAAATGTGTAATGAAATGCCACTCAAAATCTTAATTTGCTACTTTTTGGGACAGTGTAAGATGGCTTTAAAATTAATTTACAGAAGTAATTATAATATAGTGTAAAAGGTATAGAAAGGTATAATAATAGGAGTTGGCAAATGGAAATTTTTTCTCCAAGTATTTAGCATGTTTTACAGGGAAGATATTTAAATGGAATAAATTTTGTGCAAGAGCAGACATTTACATCAAACCATAGAAATGTATCTCAAAATCAGACATTAATTCTAAATTCAATAAATTTAAATGGTAATGATAGAATAATTAATTAACTATTTTTAAAAATAAAATAAAATGACCTCATTATTCATCTGATACTAAACTCTATAGAAATTCTAAATGGAACAAATATAGACATAGTTATACTGATAGATGTATAACAACAATATGCAAAATCATAAAGGAAAAGGTTAATCAATTTCATTGCACTTCTGATACATCACTAAAAAAAAAGTAAAACTCATACCAAATTGGGGACATATTTACAAACTTTATGAATAATATCATTGATGATTGCTAACTTAAGAGAAACTTTTACAAATTGATAAGAAAGAGCTAATTTCTCAATTAAATGAGCAAATAAAAGTAAGAGTCATAAAAATAGAAAACATATAGAAGTATAGTTTATAAAGATTTATTTTTATTATTTTTGACAGAGAGAGAGAGAGAGAGAGAGAGAGACAGAGACAGAGACAGAGACAGAGAGAAGGGGGAGGGCCCAGAACAGTCTCCATAGTTGTACATCATCAGTTTTTCCACATAGTTTCATTCCACAGGTGGGCGCGGGGCTGCACAGGGCAGGAACTGGGCAAGGGTCTCACCTCGGTGAGAGCTGAGCTGAGGGCACTCCCCAGTTCAGCATATGGGCCCGCACAGGCCAGGGTCAAGATTTGATCCACAGTCCCCGGGGCTGCAAAGTGAGAGCTTAACCCACTGAGCCATTCCAGCTTCCCAGAAGTATAGTTTAAAAGTGCGAGCTCACCAGTTCAGCCAAGAAATGTAAAATTGGTTTGTGCGCATCTCGGTCTATCAATAACCAATGTGTGGCTGCACTAGCACTTCTGGCTCTTGTTGTGATTACAAGATGCCCTTTAGGAAATGTGGAAAAGATACATGTTTATTACTTATAAGACCTGAAAATTACACGGCACACCTGGGGCCATGCAGCGAGGTCACAGGTAGAAAGAAAGAGTGAACAAGCCTGGGTTCTGCCTTTATTGGGGTCAAAGGTAGGGGCCTAGGTTTTCCCAAACTCCCCTCTTATTGGTGAAAAAACATAAGAGCAGGAATTTAAAGCATACAAAGTAAAAACAGAAGTTAGCCCAAGTAGTCAGTTATTAAAATCAACCAAAATCTCTAACACAAAGGAGCCTCCGTGGGAAGAGGTGGCCTGGCTCTTTATCTAGTCCTGTGCCTGGCAATGCCTTTATTGGAAATAGCACTCCTTGAAGTAGATGTCACTTTGAAATGGATGCCTCAGCAATGAAAGGTTAAGTTAGGCACTTGTATTCCAAAAAGAAAAAGAAAAAAGTGTTAGAGCTTACTACAACATTAAAACAGTGAGGTATTGTTTCCCATCATTTAATTCAGAAAAGACTTTGTAGACAGCAATGGAGGACACGGGACCTAACACATTTCAGAAAGCAGTCTGCACACAGGTCCACCATGTGCGATTGTGATGGCATGGCCTACACAGAGGCGTGTGTCTGAGGCCCTGGGTGGGGCCAAAATCCATTTGCCCCAACCATGATTCCTGACATGCATGGAGTCATCCCATAAAAAGGGGTGTCTTTTCACACACAGGCTAGACTCGTACTAGTTCCATGGAAACGTGCATAGATCATAACCTTTGCAACAGTCAGTGACTTATAGAGAATCATTCTATATTACCTTGGGTTTAGTCAGGCATATAGACACAAGAATGTTTATTTTAGCACCAGTTTTTGTGTGAATGTCAGACTCCACTTTTCTATACACATTGAAGATTTAAGATTTAATTCCAGCTACACTCCAGCCTAGATACCCAGCCCACAAAAGGATTTGCTGAATAAGTCATGATAATATTAACATTACAATCACACTCATAGTTCAATTTTTTAAATAGTAATGACATCATCAATATTCATAAAATTATTATTTAACAAATGAATACTGCACATTTACCATATACAAACTGTGCTCTCAGGCTAAGAATAGAGTAGCAAACTGAACTAAAAAAATATATATTCCTCCTCTCAAAAAGCATATATTTTACACTTTGAAAAATAAAAATCAGGGAAGCCAGGATGGCTCAGTGGGTTAGGAGCTCACTTTGCAGCCCCGGGGACCGAGGATTGAATCCCGGCCCCGGCCCATGTGGACCCATATGCTGAACTGGGGAGTGTCCCCAGTTCAGTTCCCACTGGGGTGAGACCCCGGCCCAGTTCCTGCCCTGTGCAGCCCCGCCCACCTGTGGAATGAAACTATGTGGAAAAACCAATGATGTGCAACTATGGTGACTGTTCTGGGCTCTCCTCCTCTCTGTCTCTGACTCTGTATCTCTCTCTCTGTCAAAAATAATAAATAAATCTTTTTTAAAAAAAGTAAAAATCAGTGGGAGCAGGGAGTAAGTCCTCTGAAATAATATAGTTAGTGTTTTGTTCTAATGCAAGGTAAAATCTCTCCCCTAGCAGACTTAGTTGATTGGTTCCTATTTGTATAACTCTTTGTAAAAACATTTATGTGCCAAGCTCAAATCTAGAAAAGCATTTGACTTCGTTTGTTAGTTTCAAATTCTCACAATAACACAATTTTACTAAACCAATCACATGTATTTCTATAATCAATTATACTATTCTATTTCCATAAAAAGCAGGAACGAAGACAACAGGCATTCCTTTATTTATTCAACAAATATTAAGTGCCCGGCATGTGCTAAGCATTGTTCTAGGTGCTGAGGATGGAGTAAATGATACACAGACAAAATTCCTACTCTATGAAACTTCTATTCCAGAGCTGTAGACAATGAACAAAATAAATAAGTCAAATATCAAAATGGTAATGTGTAAAAGAGCTATAGCGAGAAGATTTTTTTTTTAAGAATGAGAATAAGAAATATTGAAGGCCATTGAAATTTTACATAGAGTAGATGGAAAGGCTTCACTGAGAAAATGAACTATAAGAATGGAAGGAGTGAGTGAGGCAAACAGATGCCCGAGGGAGAGTACTCCAGCCAGGGGACAGTGCGAGTGCAAATGCCATCAGGTAGAAGTGTGACTGGTCATTCAAGGAACAGCAAGGAGGTGAATGTGAGCAGAGAGGGATTCCTGAAGGAGTTTAGTGGGCAGAAAGATCAAGTAACAGGTCCACATGGTGGCCAAATCACATAGAACATGGTAACTCAGAGAACTTTGAATGTCATTCTTAACATAATGGGATTAGTCTCACAGCACTTTGAGAAGAGAATGAACATGATTAATTCATTCATTGCTTCAGTTAGCTGTGCTGAGAACAGACTGTAGAGGCCAAGAGACTAGTTAGGAGATAGAGAAATAATCCTGGCAGGAGCTGGAAGACATATGAAAGTGGGAAATCATAGAACTCCAGTTATATTTTTCTGACAAGTTTATTATAAAAATTTCAATCATAAGAAAAATTGAAAGAACTATTCAGTATTCTCACATGCAACTACCACTTTGATGCCACTATACTTGTTCGATTATATGCCGACCCACCTAAACTTCCTCTATTATCAATCCATCTGAGTGTTTGATGCATGTCAAAATAAATTGCAGGGAAATCGGGATGGCTCAGCGGGTTAAGCACTTGCTTTGAAGCCCCGAGGACCGAGGATCAAATCCTGGCCCCAGCCCCTATGGACCCATATGCTGAACTGGGGTGTGCTTCCCGAATGTGGTGAGGCCCCCAGTTCAGTTCAAAAATTAAATAAATAAATAAATAAATAAATGAAATTAAAAAAACAAACAAAACACAACAAAAATAAAATAAATTGCAGACATCCATAAATTTCTACCTAAGTAATTTAGCATGCATAGCAACTGTAGTTAACATAGTTTAAAGTCTTTTCTTTTATATGACATTTGCATAAAATAGAGAACCCTTTTAAAGATACAGAACATCCTTATCACGCCCCCAAAACTACTCTATTCCCATCCTAGTCAATCCTTCCTACATCCCAGAATCAACCACTATTCTGATATTTTCCACCACTTTTTTCTCCCTATTTTTCAAATCCATATTGATTAAACCATATAGTATTAACTCTTACATAAGATTTTTGGAATGTTTATAAGATTCATCCATGTTGTATGTACCAACAGTTCACTCATTTTAACGCTTTTCCAGTTCATTGGCCTGGCTTAACTGAATAATTACAGGGAAATCTAATTCATTTTTTCAAACAGATTTTGTTACCCAAGCTAGCCTGTACAACTAGGTCACCTTGTTTAAAATATACTGTGCTTAAAAATATATAGTTGAATCCTGGAGCCACTGTCATTTGTGAAATAAGTAGTCTAGGGTTTGTAACATGATTAACTTGTATGTCTTCAGTGTCTTGTACAATAAGGATTATCACAAAATTTATTAAAATCATACTTACATATTCTCCATCTGTGACCTAGTGATAATTATTTTCATAAATTTATCAGCTGTTTGCTTCAAAAATTCTTGAAGAAGAGAATCTGGAAAACAGTAGAGCCTGGTGTATGTTTTGGTTCACAAATGTGGGGGTTCCCCAGGTGAAATGTGAACCTGGTTCCCATACTCAGAGGTAAGGAGAGACCAGAGAAAGAGACCACTCCAGATTGGTCAGTGGGAGATTTAATAAGCAAGGGAACTCACTCAGGAGGCTTGTTTTAGATGGGCACCAGATGAGTAAATCTCAGCACCTGCCCACCAGAATCTTAAAAGGGCTTTATGAGTTTTAGTCACATATGTGTCCAGATGGTCTCAACAACACCTTACTCTCTCAAGGCTGTGGCCTTGAAAAGGACTCCTACTGTGGGATCAGTGGTCAGAACATACATTACAAGAACAGAGAAGGGCTGAGGAGCCTCCAACTACCTGGGTCCAGCTTGCATTTCAACAGGCGGTCATGTGCTCTTGACAACCTTCCCGAACTGTGTGAAAGGCCTTGGCCTCATGCAGCTGTCCACTGACTACATGGTGAAGTACAAAAAATGGTGTGACACACTTTGGGCTGTGGATGATAGAAAATTACGTCTGAAATAAGCCAGTTCTTCTATTTGGAAGGTGATAGCAACATTAAGAGACATTAAGTGTATACAAAAGCACACACTTTTCTAATTTTCCAGCCAATGCCATTCTGGGTGCACTATGAATATGTTTCAGTGAATTCATAGCATCAAGAGCAGAGACCAAATGCCCTGCTTTCATATTTTCTGAAGGCAATCTCAGGGTTCTGTGAAGTAGCAACTTTAAGCTATTATATATGGTAGTTCGAAAGGGTTGCGTAAGAAAACTATATAATTTAAAAATGTTTTCTGATTATCTCCAAATGAACTTGTTTTTCCTAAATAAAGGTTTTGTTTCAGATGAGTGCTGTATATACCACCCCACCTCATAATGACTATTAACCGTCTACTCAGAAGGGTTTACCCTGAAGAAGAAAGGTATAATATCTTATTTTGATTCAGATACAAAGTAGCTGATCATTGTTAATAAAAGTCTTTTTTTCTAGCTGTCCATTTGCTCTAGTTGTCTGCTTGTGTTTTCTTTAAAGGCCATAATTTAAGATAACACTGAAGATCTTTTGATTTTTGTCATTCACAGCATTAATAAATTGAAGAAGAAATATATGTTTATATCAATAGAGCTTTAAAAAAAGATTTTAAAAAATAAGTCATTCTACATTAAAAAAAGAAATAGAAATAATCTTATTCAATAAAGTTATTAAGCAAAAAACCTATAACACATATTATACCTAGTGTTAATCTCTTGAAGATCTAGAACAAGCACTATGTCCAATATCTCCAAGGTGGCCTGTAGGGAAAGGCAAGGAAATGAAATAAACTGTGCGAATTTGGAAAGGAAAAGAAAAACTATGATTTTTCTAGAGATAAAATAATTTTATATACAGAAAATCTAAAAAGAACCTACATTACATTTTTAGACCTTGCAGAACTAAAGTTTTGCTAGGTTTCTGGACTCAGAAGCAACTAGTAAGAGAATGAAATTTACCAACTCCTGTTAGAATGCCATGCAAAATAGAAAGTTGTCTTAGGTTAGCTCCCTGGAAGTAAGATCTGAGACAAGGATTCAGTGGAACATAATATATTGAAGGGATACTTTCTGGAGAAATGAAGCGAGGGTAGCAGAAGAGAGCTGAAGGAGCCAAGGGACGATGCAGGTCTTGGTTGGAGTCTAACTTTAGCTAGATCCTACTGGGATCTCTAGAGATGAATTATACCAGAGTTGGTCCACTTTTAAGCAGGAAGTCCAGATTGTCCATTTATCCCTGGTTTCAGAATGCTCCCTCCCCTGAGTGGAAGTGGTGTTATCTTCCCAGGTAAGGCATGTTTCATTCTGAGGAGGGCCATTCACTGAAGAAGGGGACAGGTGTAAGAAGTCAGTACTAATCCTAACAGCAGCTGGGAAATGGCGGCCCTGGCCTAGTAAAGAGGATCAGAGTGTGGCATCAACAGTATCCAAAAGTCCACCTCTTCTTCTCAGTGCTACTCAGATCTACTTGCTTCTCACATCAAGTTTATTCTATCCAAAGTCCCTCCAGGATTCTGGCTGCTTCCAATTTCTGAGCTAGTACTGAGATGAAAAACAGTCCCCACTGCTACTGTCAGCCCCAAGTTGATCAGAGATGCTATCATGTCTCTTCTCTGTCACCATTCTAGGTCTCTCTTCTCCTCAGCTAGCACTTTGAAGTGGCTTGTCTTACAGAATACCACATCCTATCAACCTTGAGAAGTCTCAGCCCTTGGTTAGCATAAACTTATTAAGAAATTTTGTACAATAAATGAGATCTTCAAGGTCATCTTCAGAATTCAAATGTTTAATGCTATCTGGTAGAATCTATTATTATTATTAAATAGTCAAAACATGTACATATCATTTGATTACGGACTAATCCTCTGGAAACATGACCTTCATTTTCAGAAATTCACCAGTTCCTTTGGGTGATTGGCTCAGCTGCTGCTCAGCACAATGAAACCTCTGTTTTGCTCCCAGCATGAGTGTTTAATTGGTGTTATTATTCATTCCTGATTTCAGTCTTCCTCTTTTTGTCTTCTAAAATCTAACTTCCTCAGAAAATATAATCTAGACAAAATCACGAAGTAAGAATTTTAAAAATTAATCTTCGATACCATCTGATTTTCCAAGTATAGTTTGTCCTCCGGAATGCCTCCCATATTATTTGGCAGTTTATTTTTTCCATAAGAGAAATCAATTGCGTTTCATGCCCCAGTATATTTCTGCCCATTTTAAGAGTCATAGTTCTGTCTGAGAGGTGTATCTTTTTTTTTTCTTCTTTTATTGGCTATTGAAGAATATGCTAAACTTGTCTCCTATCTATGACTGATTTGAATGTAAAAACAAACTGCTTGAAACATAAAATGGCCATATGACAACCTTGCAAAGACCTCAAATCTGACTCAGCAGATGGTCTTTTACCACCTAGCTGCACTCACGTTTTCAGTGCTTCAGATAACACAATCACAATATAAATACAAGGTCTACTGGGATTTCAGAACTGCTCCTAGTCCATGTAATGATGGAGGTGCATAGGACTTGTAGGAGAGTGAAGAGAGAAGGCAGATCCCCTCTGGTCTATTAGGGAAGAAATGCTTGTGAATAGGTACCAACTATTGCAACTGCATTACTCAATAAAATGCCTATTTTGTTAAGAGAGATTCTCCATTTCTTAATGCCCTATTTCAGAGATACTTAAACAGAATCCCTATGGGAATATTTAAGATCACCCAGGTGATCCTTATTATCAGGAAAGTTTGGAAAACAGTGCCTTAAGGAAAAGGTAAGATGTGAGGTGTCTTCCAAAACCCTGCAATATTTAAATGGTGAATGAATGTTTTGTGGTTGACTGCAAAACTGATTCATCAGAAGTCAAGAGCACTGCATAGGCACACAATACCATACTTCCTTCTGGGATGTGTAGAGAACAAATTTTGTGAGACTTCTCCTTGGCACCCCCATCATCAAAACACATCTATCTGCATAGACTGAATTCTGTACATTTTAATTTATACTTGAGTTAGGAAACAGTAGATGCCTTCTGGTTAGCCTGTTTATATTTAAATAGATCTCCGAGAACTGCTCAAAGTGTCTCAATCATATCCATTATTTGGTGGCAAAGGGGCCATATGTGAGCCCTAAAATCATGAAATATTAGCAAATGTGTACACATTAAAATCAGTCTTAACAAAGATCTTTTAAAAATGGATCATCTCGAGAAGTTATTTCAGTATAATCAACCTATAAATCTAACCTAATGGAATCCTTCTGGAGACTAATCGATTCCGAGATTCCCGTAGAGCATGTGGCATTTTCCCCTTGCCTTCATGGCTTTATAAATTTTCTCTTTTAGTATTGTTATAGTTTTCTCAGCTACTAACTATGATGTCAAATAAGGTTTAAATTTTAGATGAAAATATCCAGTAGGGACAGATGAGTTAATGATACATATATATCCCATTTTCATCAATTTCTTACTATCTTGCATTTCATAGTTACTGCCATTTCAAAGCACTTGCCTGAACTATGAATGCAATTTTCTCTAACTGATGGTTTACCGTCTTAGTTGTAGATTGCTGGCCTGGTTTCATCTTCTGTATTGTAAAATTTCTTCTCTCTGCTTGTACCTCAGTGTTCATTACAGCTTTAATCGTACATGCTTAAATGCCTCTGGAGCTAGACAGAGAATGAGTTGGGGGCAGGGGCAAATTGGAAGAATGTACCTGTCTAAGAAACACACAAGACATCTCTAGCGACTCTTTGCCATGAGGAAATTCAAACTTGACTTGGTCAGAACTTTTTTTTCATAATAAACTAAAAATCTCATGGTTTTCAATATTGATAATTGGTATTAATTTGTCAAAAATATTTTGCAAGCCAATCAAAATACACTTTTGCCTTATATTGAACCCATAGAGCAGCAATTTGCTTTCATTGCATTATAGCAATGAGTGTAGCAACAGAGTCCTTTGGACCTGGAAGAGATGCTTCTACGTCCTCCCTACTTTTACTGGTAAGAAAATATAAGGGTGGTGAGCAGGGAGAAGAAGTAATATGATATTTGGGACATAACATCTGCCTTTTAGGATGATTATCTACACTCATATACAATGAGTTTCTGCAGATTCCAGCATGGGTGTACAGAGCTTCTCCATGGCTGTTTCATTGGAGCCCATGGATTTCCCACAACTTTCTCCATCATTCATGGGATTGTTTGGCTCCTAAGTGTGAATTATACTTTCATAGCAGCAGTGCAACCACAAAGAGAGGGATCTGAAATGCCTGACTGGTGAGGAGTACTGTTACATTAGTAAAGTTACTGCCTTTCTCACTTTATTCAAACAACTTGTAAATATCTCAGTCTTCAATTATTTCATGAATATGATTTTTAACTGATAATCTTAACTTCATGAATTCCAAAGAATGATACACAGCTATATATTTTTAAGATACAAACTGAAATAAACTAGCAGTTAGATCAAATGATTAAGAGTAGTAATTTAAGATTAATTAGACAAATCTGCAATATAGTTTCTCTAAATAAATTGCTTATAAATTCACCACTGCTTAAATTAATTTTTACTTTGGGTTATTACAGTATTTTCATGATTCATCATTTGTGTAAAACTTAGCTTGTTATATAGTTGGTCTGTCTGAAATCTTTGTAAATCAAACAAAATTATTCGCACATATTTCATGAAATGTTGAGGATCTTTCAGTTTCTTTTAAGTTAAAAAAACTGCTAACATAGACAATAATATAGCTGTGATGATTGCACAAAGTGAGTGGATTGTAGATAGGATGTTTTTAGATGGTAACTTAACTAAATGTACATATCCAGGAAATATCTCAAAAAATGTGTGCACGTGATCGTAATTACTTCAATCCCTTTTGTCACAGGAAACTGCTTTCTTTAGGAGGTCTGATTCTCTTCAGAAAGAAACCTTCTTAGAGGAATCTTCAGGCAGTTGTCTCACTGCCTTTCTGCTGTGTCTATGTCTAAGTCACGTGTCAAGGGTTACTTGGTGGGTTTAATATCTGACTACATGACAAAGTACCAGCCCCAGAGTAAACTTTCCAGGAAGTGCACCTGAGAAGATGGATGTTCCCTGGATCTGGGTGTGGTGCTCAAGATTCCAAGATCTCCCTAAACGTGTCTTGCTACTCGTAGGAGCCCAGGAAACCTCAGGTGCCGCTTCCTGTTCTGGTATATTTACAGTGGACGGCGGTAACTATGAATTTTTGAATGGACGTCATCCACATAACAAAATAATTTTAAGGAAAAGTGTTAAAGTGTTTAGAAGACTACGGTAAGTGTCACTGCTGCCCTCATTATGTAACGGTGAAACTAGTCTGCGTCCCCAGGTACTGTGTTCAGTAAGGCAAGACCCCATCCCCCAACACACACACACGCACACACACACACACTCACACACACACTCACACACGGGCCTTGCTCATGTCTCTGAGGTGGCCTTGCGCGTGCCCATCTCCCGTGCACTCGGCCGTGCTGGGTAAGCACGACAGAGACCAGGCGAGGAGCTGGCGGAGGGAAGCCCAGCTGTTGCTGTGCGGCAGCCAGAGACAAGGAACCTGCTCGCATCGACCCTGCTGCTCCCCACCAGCCGCAGAGCAGCTTCCTCTGCGATTTCCTTCCTTTAGCCCAAGGCAGCCCTTGCAACCCAACCAACTCTGATTTAAAATAATAATCACCATAAAATAATCATAACTAACCATAAAGGCAAACATGTAAGAAGGCCCTCAGCCCCTACCCCTGTCGCTCTCAGGCCCCGCCGCCCGGGTGGCAGCAGCGCGCGCCAGCACGCGGAGCGCTGAGCCGCGGCACCGGCTGGGTGGCGCGCGCCCACGGAGCCGCGGGAGGTGAGGGGCCGCGTCCCCGAGCAGTGGGCGCCGCGCCCTCTCCGCCGCCGCCGCCGCCGCACCGGTGGCACCATGACCGCTCTGAGCACTAGGGTTACAGGTTGGTCACGGCCGCTCGAGGCCCGGGTGCGCGCCAGTCACCGTCGCCCGGGCTGGGCCCAGGCGCGCGGGGGCGGAGGCGAGGGATCGGCGTCGGGGTGGAAGGGCAGCCCCCACCCTATGGGAGAAGGGGGCGCCGGCGGCCCCAATGCGCCTTCTTGCTCCCCCAGCAGGGCGAGCCTTTTCGGGCCTCGGGAGCGCGTGTGTGGGCGCTGGAAGCCTAGGGTCGCCGGACCTCTACTTGCCCCGCAGGCATTAGGGGTCAGGTGGCTGGGGCTGTAGTGGATGCGTGGGCCTCCCCGCACCTCTGGGCAAACCTGCGGTGTGTATGTGGGGGAGGGGGCGGCGGTTGATCTGCTCTAGCAGGTTTCAGAAAGGACTGGGGTGGGGGGTGCTCACCCCCCACCTCCATGCTTCTGTGATGGCTCTGGGCTTCCTACCTCTCCTTTTATTAATTAGCTTGGCTGAACAGCCATCATTAGGGTGGCCACACAGCAAGCAAAACAATGTGCTGCCAAAGCAACACCGTTTTGTCATTGATCTCTTAGGAGACTGATGTGTATCTTCAGGCTGGAAACTCAGTGGGCCCGGAACCCTAAGCAATGGGTTATCCCCCCGACTCGAATTTTCCTCTTTTCGGATGGTCGATAACTCTGAACTCAAATCCTGATATATTCTTGAGATCCCATAAGATAACTCTTCCAATTTCAAGCACAATTTTTCAGGGAATGTTATTAAAGATGTGTATTCATGCACACACAGGTTCAGGCTTCTGAAGGTGGT
Organism: Craseonycteris thonglongyai; assembly: GCA_004027555.1. Classification (NCBI taxonomy): domain Eukaryota; kingdom Metazoa; phylum Chordata; class Mammalia; order Chiroptera; family Craseonycteridae; genus Craseonycteris; species Craseonycteris thonglongyai. The sequence goes on from PVKE010005344.1 coordinate 18,373, forward strand.
GCAGTGTTCATCTTGTGTTTGTGTGGTCACCAGTAGGCCTGGATCTTGCTGGTGGTGAAGTGGGAGGTGGGTACCAATGACTGTTGTGTACAAGATGCCCAAGGTTAGAGGAAAAGACCTTTAATAGGGGTCAGAAATTAAAAGGTGGCTATTTTTTTAATATATGATTTAGATTTTCATACCTACAACTGTGACTTGATTTGTAATTAGGTAGAAAAGGAAAGGATGAACTGAAGCAGTTAGTTGTCCTTGAGGCAGACATATAGCTGGAGTGTTTTTTTTCTACTCAAAGATTAAGTTTTACTAGTTCTAAATAGCACTGATGGCTTCTCAAACCTGTACAACAAACATTTATTTCCTGATTGGCTTTCATTCTGAGGACCTTTCTATGTTGAATTTTTCATTCTTTGACAGTGTATTTTGAGCCAGCTATCGCTAAAATCAAGCAGAGGGAAGGAAAAACCAGGCTTGGGGGATCATTTTCAAAATGAAGAGGCTCACTGGACCCTCCTATGTGTTCAGAGAGGACTTGACATCTTGGCAGAATGGATGTACTGTCACTGATGAGGACTACACTAGAAGCTCGATAGAAGCTGAAGATGTCATGTCTTGCGAGCTAGTGGCAATATAGTTATGACTTTGGATATGATTTGCAAGATATTCAAAATAGGAACATGTTATGCTTTAAAAAGATAGAAAGAAAAAAATAACCTACTCAATATCCTTTGCTTGCATTTTAGAGAACCAAAGGTTTGAGTGGCATTTTCTTCAAATTTCGGGAATGATATTTCTTTGAAATGTGTTCCATTTGCTATTTTGCTTCTCTTTTCTTTCCTGCATGCATTATGTGTGTCTATATGTGCGTGCACACCTGAACACACATGTACATATTTATCATTTATCAATGATACTGAGATAATTTCAGAATCTTCGTGGCTATGTTAATTTATTGCAGGAGAAAAGAGTCACATGTGGATTTAGAGTTTGTGAAGAAAAAAAAATCACATCTATCTACAGTATTATATCTTAATTGTAAGCCAGGCACTGGGCCAGGAGCTGGGGATTCAGTGAAGAAAGAGATAAACCCAGACGCTAAGAATCTGTCAGGAAAGACAAATTTATAATCAAGTGGATTGTTAGTGAGTTGTCCTGTTTTTAGTTTTTGTTTGGAAACTATAACATTGAGTTTAAAGAAATTATGAATTGCCTTTCAAAAATGGTAGCAACATTTTAGAGTTTGATTATCATGTTATATGATTCTTCCCTGTCTCAAAGACTGTGCAAAAAGTTTCTATACCTTCAAAACTCTGTGTGCAAACGCTTTAAATCTTTAAATTTTAATAATTGAACATGATAGAAATAATAGAAGAAAGAGAATAAACACCTATAGTCCTAACAATGTAACACAAATGATTGTAATGTCTGTATTTACTGTAACCTTTTTAAGCTACATACTTTGTGTAGTCATTGGCATGGTAATGTACAAGTTTTATACTGTTTCTCTGTTTAACATTTATCATAAGTACTTTTTTGTTTCCATATACAGTTTATTTGCTTAGAAAACTTTATATGGCTATCAGTATGTAACGACTATATTCCATGAGATTAGCCTCATTTTTGTAGCTGTATCTCTATCACTGGATATTTGCTGTTTCCAGTTTTTCATCATTATAAATAATTTCTTATTTTATTTTATTTTATTTGACAGAAAGAGAGAGATACAGAGACAGAGACAGAGAGAGAACTGAACTATGGGAACTACCCAGTTCAGCATGTGGGTCTGCCTGGGCCGGAGCTGGGATTCGATCCTCGGTCCTCGGGGTTTCAAAGCGAGTGCTTAACCCGCTGAGCCATCCTGGGTTAGGGGTTTTCCTTAATTTCTTGATAGAGTATAGGTATTTATTTCTATTAGATGTTATTTTCCTTTTTTTCTTTTTTTTTTTCCATGCCTTTAAACTTTATTGGTCTTTATTTTATTTTACTATTTTTGACACAAAGAGAGAGAGAGAGAGAGATACAGAGACAGAGAGAGAACTGAACAGGGGGCACTCCCCAGTTCAGCATATGGGTCCGCACGGGCAGGAACGGGGATTCGATCCTTCGTCCCCGGCGCTGCAAAGTGAGCACTTAACCCACTGAGCCATCCCGGCTTTCCCTAGATGTTATTTTCTTAATGGTTAGTAGCAAACAATGATATTCCTAGAAAAATAGATTATTTAAATTATTACATATGTAAATTATTATGCATATATAATATGCATTATATATTATGCATATGTATATGTTGAAATTGGTTTCCTAATGATTATAATTATGAATAAGGTGCTTTATATGCTTTCTGAGGTAAATTTGCTTTTTATTTAGTATTTGTGAATACCCTTCTCACTTTTATAGGAATAAAAGAAGATAAAATAATAGCTTGGACTTAAGACCTTTGTGCTATATAAAGCCTTGACCTTTAACAAATTCATCTGAAATCCAGATGATAAAATATAGCTCTTAGAGTAAAACCAAAATAGAAATGTCATAAAAGTAGGAAACTGAAAATATAAAGTAAGAATGAAGGTCTTTTAGGAAAAAGGAATTTTGAGCTCCAGATTGTAATTATGTTTTGTGCTTTCTTATTCAGACTTCAAATAAGCTATCAAAAGAATTTATATTGTGAGAAACCTGTGCCCCATAGATATAAAGAGAAAGAGAGGGTTCACTCCTAGGCTATACAGATTCCAAGGCTACATTTCTTGTAGATTCAGTACAGTGGAACTAGGCTAATGGAATTGATGGGTAAATCTAAGATTCAGATCTCTTAAAAAATTCCCTTTTTAAGAGAGTTGTACAAAAAATAAGGAACAGAACTCTTGGTAGAACCACTTAACTTGAAGTGGTAAAGGCTAAAGTTGGATCATTCTGTGAGAAAGGCGGAATTACTAGACTTCTGAAGCAATTTCTCCATGAAACCCTAGGGCAAACGCAACCACCCAAATGGAATATAGTCAGATGACAGAGACTGAGTCTACATTTCCAGAGATAGGGCAGGAGTGTGAGTTCTGGAGAGGGAGCCCAGGAGAATAGAAGAGAAAAGTCACTGCAGCCAAGGGAATCACTTAATGGAGATCAAGAGTGAGACTTACAACTTATCTCCAATTATGCAAAGGAAAGAGATGAAAAGGGAACTTTGGGGTGAGGATGATGTGTGTGGAAGACAGCCAGCAGAGAGACACAAATAAATGCTCTTCCTGACAGGGAGATCAGAGCAAATTGAATGCAAGCCATGTTATGTTCTAAGTCAAATACAATAGTTATTTTTTCTTAGATTAAAAAAAAATGCCCCAAATATGTAGGTAAAGATGAGTTACCGTGGACCCGGAAAAAAATAATAAAAAGGCAGCCAACATCTAGATATAGGCTGGTGTACATTTTGAATTTGAAAATTTATTAAAGGAAAATATCTTATTGATATTGTGGTCAAGTTAAAAAAAAAAATCACCTATCTCCAAAAGGAAAATTTATACTAACTTGATAAACCCTCTCTAAAATGAAATATCAGCAAGTGGTAAAATCATATTCTGAAAATATACAATTCTAAAAAATTAACAGAAGATAATTCTCTCATGGTATTAATATGGGTCAAAATGGGAATATGAAAAATGTGAAGAAATACATAGTAGGCAAATGCTACCAAAAATAAAGTGAAGTAGAAATATATAAATATCAGAACAATGATTCAAAAAGTAACTTAATGAGAAAAACATTCAAGTCATAAAAATTACTATCTTTAATGAAAGTATAATTACAAATCCACATATACTAATTACCATAGTATTAGAATATGTATAACTGAAAGTACTATTATGTCTTTTTATTTTGGGAGACATGACCCATAGATGCAGTGTTTCCTCAAAGGGTTTTGTGACCTAAGATGGGATAAGAAATCAGCATTTCAGCTTAAGAAGTAAAGAAAACAATGAAATAGAACTGGAGAGGAAAAGAAAGAGGATAATGTTTAAAAGGATGAATGGATTCATTATAAAATAGGAAAGCTTTAGATCTGGTAGAAAAAACTAAGAGTCTCAGCATTGTAATCCTTAAATCATATTAATCTATAGCTATCTATAGGGTGTATCAGCATGCCAAGAAATAAGAATGTGAAGAAGAAAAATAAGAATGGGTGTCAATGAAGAAAGGTGTTGGAAAAATTGGAGATGAAATTCTAAGGATAAGTAACTGAATCAGACTACAGTAATAGAATAGAGAGGCAATGGTAGAGATTTATTAATAGAACAAATATTAACAGATCACCAAACCAAAAGAATGAAAAGAAGAGAGAGGTAAAATACAAGTCCAGAACTTCAAGCTTGGGTGATTGTGGGTATTTTTATTCTTACTTTGTTATGCTCAGAGAAAACAACAGATTACTTTTTTTTTTATCATTCAGTTAGTTATAAATCTTTGGCTTTATTATTTTAAAAAATCTGTTCTCCTTTATTCATTTATTTTTTTATGAAATCCACGGGAGATCAGCTTCATGTATTACTTCTGAAGTAGAAAAAGAACTTCTTAGAAATGAATTCTTATTGCTGAAAAGTACAAATTATGCAAACTTATGTCAGACATGATACTATTTTTTTGTCAAACAAGATATAAGTCAGTGATGGGTGGAAGTACTATTGAATAATGTTACAAAATTTCACTGAGGTAAAAAAAAAAAGAAGAATCCTAAATAATGTAAAATTGAGATGGGAATCTTTCATGCATGGAAATATCCTTAACTATTGATCTCAAGAGGTAAGCACAGATGTTAAGATAAATATTGTAAATAAGGGATTTAAATTTTTAGAAATGGAGCTTGCTGGATTTGGAAACACCTTTTCCTCCATTTCCCTCAATCAATATACTAGGGCTGGCTGTCAAAAAAAATCCAGCCATTGTCAACATACCAAGAACTGTTACCGGTACATGACTAGATACTTTCCAGACAGCCCTCATATGTCAATACTTTATGGAGAAAAATGATATTAAATTCTGGCAAGCCTCAAAAGACTTTCTACTTAGTATTAAATAAAAAATTAAAGCATTTTAAAAACTGACTTTGCTGAACTACACAATTTGTGTGCATACTCCTTTCAGGAAATAAATAGCTATTTTAAAGATATATTCTAGATTAGAAAATTACAGTAGAAAAGTCAAGGAAATACCAAATTTCTTAGTAAACTCGTAAGACAAATATTTATTCTTCTATGTAAACTATGTTCCATATAGTTATTTTTTGAGAAAATTCTGAAGTTCTCTGAGGAAAACTTAAGAATAGAATATACTACATATACATTCAGTTATGAATAAAAAAATGTCTCAGAATTTGCCTGTGTTGTGCATAACTAGTCTTTCTAATTAGTTTTTTCACCAAACAACCAGTCTTGACTATGAGCAGTAAACTCCATAGGTGTTAAAATTTTCTTCTGAGCATATAGACCAGTGATCCCATCACTAGTTGGGACTGCTGCTGGGAGTGTGTAGGAATCGCCTGCGGAGAATTTCCTAAGGCACTAGTTTCCATATTCCACCTCAGAAAGTAGTTATTTAGTACATCTGAGGCAAAGGACGCCCAAGTGTTGAGGACATTGAAAAACCTCCTTGTACAATTTACATGTTAAGCAATCTTTGGAAACTGTTAAATCATTCACATTCTTTGTCCAAGCTCTGTGGATTCATATTACAAAATTATTCAACCACAAAGAAGATAACTCTTTTGAATTTTCTATATTTTAAGTATAGTATAGGAAAATGTGGAAAGCCACTATTTTAAATCATCCACCTTCTTGTTCAGCCTTTGTGGATTCATTACAAAATTAAAAAACCACGATACAAACATAATTTTCTTTTCTGATTTCTCATAATAAAATGAAAATAAGATGCCTATCACTGAACTATTGGATGGTAAAAAACATCAAAATCTCTTCCACTACCTGAAGGATGGGAAAAACCTTTTAGAGACTTCTCTAAGATTAATAAACTAGAACTTCATCTAACACCACGTGAGCAGCCTGTGGTGTTTTATAGTTCTGACATTCTTTAAAAAAATTTTCATACATTTGCACCACACCCAGAATAACTCACAAAATTGTAAATATATATTCTTTTTAAACTCGTTGTGAAAGTCAAGGGCTGCTTAAATGGATTGACTGAATTTTCTGAATAAAGCCTGGTGAAGGCTGCTCAGCCTACATGTGTCAGCTGACTGTTTCAATTTGTAATCAATACCACCTGCTTTATTTAGGTGACAAATTCAACTTCATTCCCTTTCCCACTCCTGGGCTGTTTTAGTTCAGCATGCTGGGTGCGACAATAAATGGATGTTGGGCCATCATAGTCTAACCTAAATTCCTACATCAGATCTAATAATTTTTAAAGGTCAAAGAAAATTCAATTTCACAGTTACAAAAATGAAACAGAATAGAATCCTTGGTGGGAAGTGATGACATTGTTTTGAGGTATTTGTAAAAAGAACCAGAAAAAATAATATGCTGCTTTTTTTGGATTTAGTTAAGTGGACTCAGTATAAGAAATGGAGAACCAGTCTCTGTTTTTAATCATTGTGTTGACAAAAGGAAAAGAGAAAAGAAGGGCCTGTGTTTGGAGATGGTCCCTTGGAAATGTTTGGCTTCCTGTGTTTGGTAGTCCATCTTGGGTGGCCCATAATAGTCCTGCTGAGACTGGACCCTGCATATAACACTCTGTTTTTGCAGGGCTGCATGCTGAAGTAGTAAGGGCCAAGACATAGAAGGGTAAGCCCAGATGAAAAGTGCTTTTGGAGAGACAGAGGCAGAGACAGGCTAGAGAGATTGCTACTGTGACCCCAGGAGTCAAAATTTCAGTGAAGTCTTACTTGTCCTGCCTAAAGCGATCCGTATTGTCACTGAGGCAGACATAGAAAGCAAGCTGCTCTAAGAGAAAGCAACACAGCTCCCTGCTTTTCCGCTGAGCAAATGCCAAATTATAGGGAAAGAGGCTGACCAGATGTACCATTTTAAATGAGACAGAACACAACGGTACTCTCCAGTTTCAAACTGTACACATGGTCAGCCTACTGACACTTTAAATTTAGCCCAGTGAGACTAGGTAAGTTGACCAGACGTACCATTTGAATCAGGACAGTACCACTGTTTTCTATTTTGTTTAAATGGTACGTCTGGTCAGCCTAGGAAAGATACATCTAGCCCAAGAAAGTTCATGAGCAAAGGAGACTGTGAGAGGCTTGCCTAAGAGGCCCTGAAAGGACTGGCATTGCAGTTCTAGGAGCAGCCATGCTGTAACTTAATTTCACTAATTAGACTTGGGAGAGACAAGATTTGGAGAAGCCCTGCCTCAGATCTCTGAGAAAAGATTCTATTCAGAAAGACATGGGAAGTTCAGGCTGAAAGATGTGGACAGCTGAATATCATGGGGATCAAGGTCAGAAAGTGACCTTGAGCAGGGCACTAATTTTCTCTAAAACAGTTTATCTGTAAAATAAAAACAATATAACACCTGCCTCACTGGGACATGGAAGGAAATAAATGAGATAATCCATGCAAAGCTCTAAATCGCACACATCATGAACTTACAGTAAATGTTTGGTATGACTTATCTAAGCTTAAAAATTAATTAATTTCTTACTTGTTTTAAAGAAATTGGAAATTAAATTAATAATTGTTGCCAAACATTTGAATTTTACGAAAGTTCTTAAAAGTTAAAAAGCAAGAATAGTAAGAATAAAATTCTCTGCCTGCTCTCTCCCTCCCTCCCACCTTTATTCTCCCAACACAACAGAATCCCCAAGGTCTAACTTGCTTCCAGCCATGTGGATCTGGGCAAGTTTGCCTCAGACTTTTAATGTGTACAATGGGGACGAAACTTAAAACTTCTTCAAGAGGTATTAAGGCCTTGAAATAGTACCTGGCACAGAACCAGCTTTTAATAAATGTTTGTTCTCATCTCTCAAGTGAAAACAAAACAAAACAGAATATTTAATGCTTAAGCTTGATGCTTTTGTAAACTTATATACAATATTTGGTGGACCATCACTTACCCTATGAATTGATAAATTGCATAAAGTTAGGAGCTGCTCCAAAAGTGTGTTAAATTTTATAATTGAGGGAAAAGCTGGGATGGCTCAGTGGGTTAAGCGCTCACTTTGAAGCCCTGGGAACCGAGGATCAAATCGCAGCCCCGGCCCATGCAGACCCACATGCTGAACTGGGGAGTGCCCCCAGTTCAGTTCATGTCGGGACCTTTGTGGGAGGCTCCCGACCCAGTTCCTGCCCTGCACAGCCCTGTGCCCACCTGTGGAGTGAAACTATATGGAAAACTAATGTCAACTATGGAGATTGCTCTGGGCCCTCCCCCTTCTCTCTGTCTCTCTCTGTCTCTGTTTCTTTCTGTCAAAAATCAATAAAATAAATCTTTAAATAAATAAATAATTTATAATTGGAAGTCTTTAGGGATGTAATCAATTGCCAGCTGCCAGACAGTCCAGAAGTTCTTTGTGCACACTCCACAATATGTACTCATTTTCTCTGAGAATATCCAGAAAGAAGCTCTGGAGAGCCCAACACATTATTGGAAATTTTTAGATTAAACAGTTCTTTTTTTTTGTATAACTAGCTACTGCTTGCTAACTTCCATTAATAATTCCCATTTAGTCTGAATTTTTCTTTCTGGAAAAACAAACACTACAAAACAAAATCACACCCTTGACTATGTTCTGAACTTTAGATTTTGAGTATGACATTCTCCATAAATCCCTTATTTCTGTTCTAGTACATTCTCTTTTGAAAAACATCTATTCTTAGACACATATATCATAAGTGGGGTCTGTTTTCTAGGTTTCATACTCAGCATATTCTGTCAATTTATGAGACTAAAACTATCTCTAGGAAACTAAAAAAAATCTGTCATTGTTAGGAAATTAAGCAACTTTTCTCTTGCTGTGTGATACAAGATTATCAAATGTGAGTTAAATGGTTTTATCTCATTTTTCCCCCAAATTTCATAGAAAAGATAACAAAAGCATAATATTTTTAAGATTCACCCTCAAGTAAATAGGATAGATAAATGAATAATGACTTAAAAAACCTGGAAATGACATTTAAGTAGTTTGATGAGAATATTGATGACTTCTTGACAGAAAAATACAAGATACATATTTACAAATGTATGGCTGAACAAACTATAAAACGTATCATATAGTAAAAATGGATTCAATTTTAAGAGATGAGAAACGTCTGTACAAACAATAATTGATGCCAAGAGAATTTATAATCACCAGGTTTAATGTTAAGGATATGTTGAAAAAGTAGTTTTCTTTTAATTACCTATATATTTTGCAATATAATGACATTTTAATTTAATAGTTTCATAAACTACTTGCCTTGGTTCCTATCCTGTCTCATCTGTGAAATGACTGGAATGACATGATGTGTGACATGCTTAGAACAAGCCTGTACGTGTTGGAAGGAGTTTGTTTTTACATGGCAGTCAACAGAATTTACCACAAAATCAACTGATGAGCTTACTGTTTTGGGCTAGGAACCTCCTTTTCTTTTGAAGCATTTCATCACCTTTTTGTGGGTATTTTGGTAGGGGTGTGTGTGTGTGGGAGTGTGTGTGCTGTTTTTCTTTTTATGAAGTAGTCAGACTAGGGAATATTTACTTACTTTTACATCAAATTCTTCCTTTGACAATTTCCCTTAAATGGTTTTCATTATTAAGATCGAAGGCAATTATTGAGCCCCACTGAATGGGATACACTGGGGTTGCCTGGGTCCACCTTGGGCAGCAGAGTCTGTAAGAGATGAGCTCATGGGAAGAGGTGCAGAACACTGAGAGAGCATGGAACTCGGTCCCCAGTGTGTTTAGCAGGAAATGAAGGTGACCTGGGCTTGAAGAATGAGGGGAGTTTCAACCATTCAAGATGGAGTGAGAGTTTTTGTTTTCTTCAGATAAGGCCTGGAAGTGGCATTGCTGGGTTGTATGATAGTTCTGTGCTTAATTTTGGGGGGAACCCCCATATTGTTTTCCAGAGAGGCTACACCCTTTTACTCATAAAGTCCCCAGAGTTTATCCACAGATGTGACCAGAATAGTTGTTGATTTTGATGTGTTGTCAATTGTAAGGACATTTAATAATTAAAAATAAATGAATGATTTATGACTTCTTTGGGGGCTTTTTGGAATAAAATAAAAGCTGTGAGTCTACTAGAGTGGTGCATTTCTCTTGTTTTACATTTTTATTCCCAAATATTAGATCTTTCAGTTACAACAAACAAATCACACACAGAGACAAATACTCTTCACGAGTACAGTTAGGGAACAGGATGGACTGACCTGGGAGTGGTAGCAGCAGCAAAGAAGACACAGCTGGAATAAAGGAGCTGCAGTATTTGAGAAAGATGAGAAGATAATGGGTGGTGCTATCTTCAGCCAATTCACGTGGAACATGTAGGTGTGAGTACGAAAGGAAGTGCAAGTAAAAATCAGTGGGACTCAGTGTCCTTGAAACATCAGGGTAAATGAAGCAAGCAGTTTGTAAGCTCCACACATGCCTTTGCTGTTCCATGCAGTATACCCAGCACATATCACAGTACCTGATACTCGTACCATGGTGGATGCTTAATATTTTCTGTATGAATGAATGGATGAATGAGAAGCAAGAGGATAACCATGTCAGTGTGTGGGTAAGTTGATTTCTGATACAAAGAACAGGACACGTTGATAAGGTTGATGTTTCTGGAAGTCCAGATCTGAGGTCCCATGGCCTAGAAAGGGCTCTATCAATGAGGATAATGTAAAAGGGGACTCGTACATCAGTGGAATGAGGAATGAGGAAAGAAATCACCAGTGAAAAATCTATGGAAAGAGAATCTGTGCAGTTTTCTGCACATGTGGGGACCTGTATATGGGTCCAGAAAAGATCAGCACAGTAGAAGCTGGGAATCGAGACTGATATCAAGTTATCCTCTTGATTTTTAGGTGATGGTAGGTAGTTTGGGTATGGCCTATATCTAAGGAAGAAACAGCATAGATGCATGACTCAGTAATAGCAGCTGGACACTAACAGATGGTAATGGAAACTGTGAGAACAGATGTTCATTTAAGGGGTTGAGTACAGAGAATGAACACATGGGGCACCAGGTAAAGGACATATGCTGTAAAACACCATTTAGAAGATAGAAGCTTCAGAACAGTTTAATGCAAACCCGAGAGGGTTCCAAGGAGAACAAATGACCTATAGTGTTGCAACATCTCATAAAGAAAACTGAATTTATAAACTTCAATTGGGTCAAGAGAAAGCTGGAATGACTTAAAGAAAGTATATGCCAACAGAAATAAACTATAACTATCCCAGAATACAAAACTGGATTTTAACCATTTACAAGAATGCAATGAACGAAAGTATCTTTTTTGACTGGGTTGCCATTAACTGTTGCCATTAACAATGAACATATTGTAACTGTGCAGCCTCCTCCCACTATTGAAGTATTTAAATTCTGTCTACTTTTAATAAGTGTGAAAAAGCCATGCTATGCTTGTCAAATTTAATGCAGTGTTTTATGAAGGACACGTCTGTAAACAGAAAAAAAAAAGGTTATAAATACATAATAGTGATAAGGCTAAAGTACACAGAAGCAATTTCCTATCAAAATAATAAGCTTGCCTAGGATACTTAAATATCTCTGCTGGTCTTTATCAGGGAAACGATAGGTTTGCTACACTGTTATATTGATTCAACATAAATGAATGTGTAAAACAATATTTCTATATGTGAAGGAAAATATTACAGTCAACTGACTCAAAATAATTTTTGCCTCTTCATATGTTTGTAACTTGAACTTATTTCTCTACTTGCATGCTTTACATATTATTTAATATTATTAAGCAAAGCAAACTTTCAGTGATTCAGGAGCTAGTTGTTGAGTTCTAATGTATGTGTGGATTACACAGGTTCTGTTTGTCTTCTTGGGCTATTTGATTTGGTGGCACTTTTGCAATGGGTAAAGTGAAGGTGAAAGTAGATGACAACTAATAATTATTCCTAATAGTTGCCCTGTTTTGTTATGCCAAATGATAGCCAACATAAAAATTGAAAAAAAAAAATTCTGATGTCTGCTTCTCCGGATAAATCCATAATCAGACATCTGTTTTGCTTCAGATGGGATATTTATAATAAGAGGTCCAAGGAATATATAAACATGTCACATTTATCCATCAAAAAATTTTCAGACCATAACTTACGGCCGGGTCATAAGAATAAATAGCTACCCATAAGTTTTCACTGGCTCAGTGAAAAAAGTATTCTGGTTAGTGGTTTGTAAAATTGTCTTGTATCAGTTTTCAACAATGTTGTAAACCACTCTATTTCCGCCTTTGCATTGTGTGATCTTGAAGGATTTCTAAGAGATTCTGTATTTAGTTTTGGGTACGTAGGAGACTGCCATTCAAGAGGCATCCCAAATTGAGGCCACCAGATGTTTCCCCCACAGTAAATCAGAGACCAAGCATAATTTGAATATTCTGCATACATTTACATATCGATGTTGAGTTCCTAGCTCCAATTATGTAAAATAAAATTAATTAGTGCAGCCTACTGCAAAGCCTACATTCAAATCCAATATTCAAAGCAAGACAGCCTGGAAATACCTAGCACATCTCAAAGCAAATTAGTTTGATTTCTTCTGGGAACAGGAGGATTAAGCAGCTGTACCTACCTAGATGCATCAAGGATAACATAGATGCGAAAGTAGGCTCTCAGACATAGGGAATTAGGTTCAAAGCCCATTTGTTCTGAGTTTCTGTGTTCTTTTCACAGTATAAATTGCGATTGCACAGATTACACATACTGCAAACACTTTACTTTCATCTTGCTCTCCCTCCAGATTGAGTGGCACTCATTGTCCTTGGTTAGGGTTTCTCTCTAATTTCAAGGAGCAGCAGGTAGGAGAGCCAGTGCACCTTCCTGGTGTTAAGACTATTGCATTTTCCTAACTTGGCATCTTTATGGCTGTGCGCTGCTTGGAGGATATAATTCCTCCGTTACCTGCCTTTAGAAGTTCTCCTAATCAGCCCTCCACATCAGCATGTTCAACTAAACGCACCTTAGGCTTTGTAGTCAGTTTCTTTTAAATTTCAAGTTTGTTTGAATGGCCTTGGTCAAGTTATTAGCTGCCCCAAGGCTAGAACTTCTAGTGTTTTCAGAAAAAGACAAGATGTTTCCTTCCTTCTGTCAGGTAGAAAAATTAAATAAAATATCATTGCAAAGTGCACAAAATATAGCATATATCCAAAAAGAGTTAGCTCCCTTGTTTCCTCTAGGTCTCAATACAAGTGTTAATCAAATGAGAAATCTCCCAGTGGAATCACAGGGTAATCAGGTACCACCTCCTTTACAACATCTCTTCTCACATTAAATTGCACATATTTGCTTATTGTGTCCTGCTTATGTAGTAGGCCTCCTTCAATGGCTGCTGCATTGTGGAAGGTGGTAGCAATGGCTTAAGAGAAATGACACAGATAGCAAGGTATAGATGACTCAGAATTGTGGAAATAGAAGTGGCAAGCAGGCATTTATCTTCCTCTTCTACATAATTTAAATTTACTTGGGTGCAGCTGGAAGAATTGATATAGTCACAGCATTCATAAAAGAAAAAAATAGTCCACTGAGAGGAGGTTCTTCTCCTCCCATGTCCTCTATGGCAAAAACAAAATGGGGAGGTCATGTTGGGACTATCATTGGAAATAGATGTCTGTGAGTGTCACACTAAGTTAACCTGGGGGAACATTCTGGGCAACATCTGTGTATTTCATCTGGATTAATCAGCTATGCTCTGGCGCAGATGACCTTTAAGAGGAGACAGCTCTAGGTATATGAGCACAGATCTCAAAAAATTTCCTAATTGTGTACACTAGGAGGCAAAGCTGGTTACCCCAGCTAATTTAGACTACTGGTCTCTACACGGACATGCAAACTGAAATGCACAAGATGATCTATTGGACTGAAAAATAAAATTCAAACTTTTATTGATACTAAATTTTATCTCATTCTTTTCCATTTTCCATTTTCATGTGTTTATGATATACAATGTAATGAAACGTGAACAATTAACATATTCATAGGCATATACTGGACAGTCATTTTTGTGCTGAGGGTGAAGATAGTTTAGGTCACTAACACAACCCTCTCTTTTCCCAGACTGCCATTTTGTACCTGTTCAGCAGAGCTAACTTCAGCATGCTCAAAAGGAAACAGAGTTCCAGGGTGGAGGCCCAGCCCGTGACTGACTTTGGTCCTGATGAATCTCTGTCGGACAACGCTGACATACTCTGGATTAACAAGCCAGTAAGTTTTTTTTGTTTGTTTGTTTTTGTTTTTGAAGTATAGAGAAGCACATGGTGATATAAAGAAAATGTCATTCATATATTCAAAACTCATGTACCATTGACTTTGAAATGTCTGCTTGAGCTACAGTAGAATCTGGATGAGTCCAGGAATCTGGAAGTTGAGAACAATTGAGATAAAATAATGAGGTTCCACTCTAAGTTATTTATATAAGAAAGCATGCTAGGCAGTCTGACTCTCTCCTCTCCGTAATTGTGCCTGCTGTCCTCAGAGTCAACCAGTGTAGAGCTACTGCCACTTCTGATCCAAACCTGGAGTCCCACATAAGTGACCTTTTCTAGCAGACTTTTTGACTTCTAGTTCTCAACATGTATGAATCTGTGAGAAAATAATCAAATGTTTGGAATTAAAGGTCTCCTTCTGAGTTGCAAGTTTTGAGTAAAAATAAAGGTTAATGAGATAGTGGATAGTGTCTCTAAAGAACTTTGTCACCTTCTGTGCCTAATTAAGCTGATGAGAACTTGAGTGGAAGATCTGCTATACCAAGTGTCATTGTATACTAGACAGTCAGTCTAGCAGCCAGATCTAAGGCAGAATGACATTCATCGGTCTTGGGACCTCAGCTCTATAAGCCAGAATAAAATGAACTTCATTAAGTGTCAGAAATTCTAATGGGCTATGAGGACACAAAAGTGAAAATAATGTAGTTCTGACTTATCATGCTACTTGACAGTATGATCTGCATAACTTATGTGTTTTATTTACACATAATATATGTTTATATTTACATACAAATATATAATAGGGTAAGTGGAGGCTGAAGTAAGGAAGTGAACTGTTACTCTTGAAGGGCTTGTCTGTCCCTTGACCATAATGAAGATCATCAGCCTTGGTCTCCCTGCTCTTTCCAATCTTTCTTTGTCTAATCTGCCCTCCAGGCTACTTCACCAGCCTGCTCACATTACTTTTTACATTTCCATTTCTGCCCACATTACCTTCCTGCTTTATAATCATTGAAACATCCCTATTACCTACATTGCAAATTAAATTTCACTCATAAAAAGTATTACCTTTAAGGCTCTTTCTATTCTAGTTCTAACTTGTCCAGTAACTGCCCTTCCCTGTATCTACACATTGTCTACTTGAGCCACATCAGTGACCTCCTGCTCCTTCAAGATAACCCGCCAGTTCAAATGTTTCCGTTGCCCAGAGGCCCTTTCTGAGCAACTCTGATGAGTCAAATTCCGTCATTCATGAAGGCTGGCGCAGCTATCAGCCCTACCCCCAACCACTCTGAAACGTTCTTCATTTGACCCTCTGCACCACAGAGAGAATCTTATTCTACTTTATAATTGTGTATAAGTATAAGTGTATACTCTATATAAATGAAATATATGTTATGTATATCAGACTGCAAAGTAGTGATAAGTCAGAACTGTGCCATTTCCATTTTTGTGTCTTCAGAGCCCAGCATAATTTCAGACACATAGTAAGTCTTACTTTCATGTTTAAAGACATGAACAGAATAGAGAATAAAGTACTCACTTATTTTTTCTTACTGTCCATCAGAACTTTCTGATCACTTCTGAAGAAGGTAGTATTATATATGGACCCTTGGAAGCACTAGCTGAAAGGATTAATGTTTAAGTAGAATTCATTCTTGACATTTGAAACAGATTTGTTGTGGAAGAAACCTTCTTTTAGAGCTCTTTTGTATACGGTAATTAGATCCATTGTGTTGGAGGTTCAGATGGAGCAAGTTTCATGCATTGATGTTTATTGAAGCACTTCCCCAAATTGCATGAAAACTGTATCAATCCTTAAAATAAATTTTATTCATCAGTGACTTATATGAGATAAAATTAATGGCATTATATCTTCATGCAAATATTATAACTGTCAGATTAATATTAAAACCCACTCACCAGCCTACGGTGTCTGAGTCTCCTCAAAGTTCTGACAGTTTTTCTATTTTTCATCTTGTGTGTTGGCTAACATGCTTAGCTGCAGAACCCATCTACTACAAAACTAAAATCTTTTTTTTCAGGGGAAGTATAACAGTAAGGATTAACATGATGGAATATATATCCAGGATACTCAATAAATAACACTTTTAAAATTATATGTAAGAATTGTCTCTCAGTTAATTAACTAGCAATATTAATTATGTGGGTTTAGCATGAAAATGCAACTAATATTTTTTATCCTAGGTTTTATTATTTTTCATAATATAGTGTATCTAACTGACTCTACACCTTATATGTGTACACAGGTATATACACACATGCATGCACATATTCATCTTCTTAATTCTTTATATTGGGATTAAGGAAAATCTTCACATAGTGCCCACACTGTTACAATTGCACAGAAAATTATTTTTTGGAATTTTGAAAGAGATATTTGGGCTAAGTTTATATAAAACATGTTTTCCAAAATAAAGAGAAATGTCTATTTATTATTTTTAAATGGAAGATATCAGATTTAAAAATATTTTTTATACAAGGATGTTATAGATAAGAAACATGTGGGGGAAAAAACCCTACACGGGAAGTGTTATATATCAATCATTCAAAAAACATTTGTGATATACAAAGATAGACCATTTGCTAGATACTAGGGAAGTTACAGTAAATATAACATGGTCTCTGATTCTAAGTGCTCATAGTACATAAAAAAGTATAAAAGTAATAGTACATCAAGTTTCTGAGTAAGTTAATAACACATATTTTAATTGAATCAGAATTTTTCTGTATTGTGCCCTAATGCCCTGAAAAGCATCATTGGCATTGGGGTAGCCTGATCAAGTCCACAGCTAGGCTTTGGCTCTTACTAATGCATGACCACAAGAAAGTTTTTTAACATTTCTGAGTCTTAGTGCATTCATGTGCAAATTAAGCTGATTTGAAAATTAAATGATATGAAATATGTGAAAATATTTTATATGCACTTAACAGACATTAGTTTCCTTCTTCTCCATACTGGTGAAATACTTTAATCTCTTACGTTTTCCAAATAATGTGGTTCATAATACAAGTTTAAGGTATCATTTAAGTATCAAATAATAACATTGGGCCCTTTTTGCAGTGGGTTCACTCTTTGCTGCGCATCTGTGCCATCATCAGCGTCATTTCTGTCTGCATGAACACGCCGATGACATTCGAGCACTACCCCCCTCTGCAGTATGTGACCTTTACTTTGGATACTTTGTTAATGTTTCTCTACACGGCAGAGATGATAGCAAAGATGCACATCCGGGGGATTGTCAAGGTGTGTGTTTTCATGTTATTTAAGCTAAAAACCAAAATGCATTGAAAATCTAAATCACTTTAATAGTTTCATATTAATTTCAGTAAAGCAAAATATCTCTTTATCAGCATTGAAATTTTTTTAAATACGGTATAACTCCAAAGATTTGTGAAAATCCATTGCACAGAAGTATGTAAACAGTGAAATAAATTCTGTCAGGTACCAAGTCTTGGAAGTTCTGGGAAAGAGCTAAGAGGCCTGACCACCAGCTTCGTGAAGGCCAGAGCAGGGTCTGTAACCTGCAAAGCAGGCCACCTGTGGGTGACCTAGCACAAAGGGGCACCTGTTGATTTTATGGAATGCAGAGTAATGTTATATGATAAATGTTATAGAGTGACCGTATTCAGCACGGTATCATTAACCCAAGGCATTGTGAAGTGTAATGGGGTAAAAAGAGAGAACTTTAGATGGAAAGAAAGTCCAGAACTATTGAAAAGGAATGTGTAGCGAGAAATTGCCACCAATGGGAAACAGAAAATAAGTAAATGGAAGTAAAAGGAAAGGTAGAAAATTTCTGTCATGGGATATCTCTTCCTTCTGAAATCCTAACCTTCACAGAGTTAAAAATAAGTAGATGAAACTGTTTCTGACGTATTTTAATTTCTACTATTTACAGAGACAGAGTGGTATCATGAAATACTGTGGTGGGCCTTTGGTTTGCCAAAGAACAAATTTGACTCAAATCCTAACTCTTTCATTTACTGGCCATATCAGCATTTCAAGTTAGGCATTTTTATTTTTATTTTTTTGAAAAGGAACTAATTCTGTACAAGGGTTTTAAGAGTTTGATGAGATGACATATAACATGTGGTCAGTTGCTTCAGTCTACATAATTCATTGTGTGCTATCCTTAAAGGGGACAGCTCACAAGTCAATGTATTACTCTTTTCATTTTTAACTTTTTATTATAGAAATTTAAAACGTTTTTATCCTCTATTATATATTGTAACTTTTTGTTCTTCTAAATACAAGCTGGCTTCTGTCATTCATCCTCGGATCCCTGCCTTACACAATTAGGAGTTTTTCCTTAGCATTGGTCTCCAATAAAAACTGTACCTTTTATTAGCTACACTTTGCAGGGAAGGGTGTTCCATTACCTCTGATCTTCCTGCAGCCCCTTAATGGAGATTATGTTGTTGTTGTTTATTTATTTATTGCATTCTATTGTATTGCATTCATCTGCAATTTGTAGCCTGTTGCATTACATTTCTACAAATGTTGCCAGTTTATCTTAGGTTCACTTTCTGATGGTTCCACTTAGTATTTCACTAGTATTTGTCAGTAATTTCTGTGGTGTGGAATTCTTGAATGTGCCAGAATTTCTCCACATGTCCTTCTTCTACAACCTGCCCATGCTGTGGTCTTAAGTACTATTTTCTTATGTTACTCCACTTGCTTTGTTTTCTTAGGAGATTTGGGAGATTCCAAAATTACCAGCATGATCTTACCCAAATGGAGGCCAATTGTTTAATCTTTATAATAGTTTACTTAGTGTATGCTTTGTGTTAGACACAACTCCCTTATACATGGAAACTGCTTAAAATTTGCTGAACCATTTAAAGAAGTGATTAATGTTAACAGCATTCACATTTTTCAGTCCGTAGTGAAACAAACATCCAAATCCTAAGTGTCTTTTTTATTTTATTTTTATTTTATTTTATTTTTAAGGAAGCTTTGGAAGATTTTCCAGGTTCATTGAGTGAATGGAGGGCTAGAGATAAAGCTTAAAAAATACTTCCATGGTGTTCTACACTCTGTACAGGGTCACACTTGGGAACAGTTTTTTCCGCCCCTGCTGATGCTGTGAACCTGGAACACAGGTTCTCTCTGTCTTTTTCCTCAGAAGTCAGTGTTCAAAATTCTAAGAATGAATATGTGATTGGTCACATTATGAGGATATAGAGGGGAAGTCATGTGGTGAGGTGGAGGATGCAATTTGATGCCCCTGATAGAAGAGATGAAGGACAAGAGTGAGATTGGAAGCTCACCTACAGATGTTTTATTCATCACTCCTGCACTGCTTCAAAAGAGTTTACTACTGCTTGACTCCCCTCCTTTGATGTCATTGTCATAGTGGGCTTTAAAGAAAGAAATGTGAAAAAGCCCATAGTACTTTGGAGTTTGCAACAGTTGCCTAGTTCTGCAGTAACAAATGACCATGACTTTGGTGGCTTAAAACAGTAGAAATGTGTTGTCTCACAGTTCTGGAGGCCATAAGTCCTAAAGCAAGGTGTCAGTAGGTCATGATCTCTTGTTTGTAGGAAAAGCCCTTCCCTGTCACTTCCTAGGTTTCGGTGGCTCCTGGCAATCTTTGGAATTCCTTAGCTTACCAATGTATTACTATGATCTCTGCTCCCGTCTTCACATGGCCTTCTTTCTTTGTGTATCTCTGTGTGTTTTCTCTTCCTCTTTAAGAACACCAGTCATGGGATTTAGGACCTAGCCTAATCCAGTGTGACCTCCTCTTAACTAATTACATCTTTAAAAGGCTTTGGGATTGAAATACCATGTCTTGACTTCTTGAAGATTCCACCTTAAATGAACAAAGGCATGACATCTTTCTAGAATAAAAGTTTTAAGTTATTTAATAAATTAAGACTTGGATTTCACATCATGAAAATGACAGTAGGCATTGTTTTAAGTCACAGTCAATGATAAAAAGATCAGAGGCAGACTTGATGCGTAAATATTCATTCCAAGTAAACAAAGCACTGAGTAAGTAGAGGTTTTAATAGTTTAAATATTAGAGGTCAAAGTAATTGTTAAAAAGAAAAAACTTGATTTATGAGCAGGTTGTTTTTAAAATGACATAAATGAGCCAGTTTTTCTGACATTCACCAACATTTGCATGAGTTAAGAAAATTTTGTTTTATTTTCAATCTGTAAGCATTGAAAATTAATATTAGATGTGATTGCCCTGTTTTTCATTCAGGTATGATTAGATTAAATACAAAGATAATGTGAATTTAACAAGATGGCATTTCTAACACATTGAGGTAATCAGTATACTTCATATTTCATTGAAACTGGTATTCAGTGTTTAAAAGCTAGCTGGGATTTTCATTAAATACGGTTAAATTTGAGTTCATGAACCAGCTCTAAGTGTATCAAGTCACTGAATTTTCACCATTGTGGCCCTTGCAAAAGAGTCCTAACTTTATTGATACCATTTCTGTACCACATACTTCTTTCTGCAAATGTGCATGTGAGACATAGATCAAAGAGTAAACTTGACTTGTGGTTACATGCTTGTATTTAAAAGGGAGCTTACTTTCCCAGAAGTGAAACTGATAGATTATAAAGTAGTTCTATATTAAATTTCTTCGGACTCTCCATACTGCTTTTCATAATGACTGCTCCATTTTACGTTCCCACTAACAGTGTACACTGGCTCCCTTTTCTCCACATCCTCACTGATGCTTGTTATCTTTTGTGTAACAGGTGTGAGGTGACATCCCATTGTGGTGTTGATTTTATCTCCCGATGCCTGTTGAAATTGAGCACATTTTCATATACTTGTTCACATTTGCCTATCTTCTTTTGAGAAATAGCTATTCAGGTCTTTTGCCCTTTTAAAAATCAGGATATTGGTTTATTGGTTTATTGAATTTTTGATATTAAGTTGTATACATATATCAAATCAAGTTATGAACTTTTAACATATTCAATATTAATTGGTAATAATACAATAAAGCTGGAAAATATTAAACTTTTAATCAGATTTAGTTGTAGTAAACATATTATCTGTCACAGCAAATTTAAATGTTATAGGCTTTGTATTTCTGTATTTGCAAATTTGTTTTGGTTTTATAATGGCATGGGAAACACGTATATATGTAGGTATTTAAGTTACTTCATAATATAATATATTGCCCACATAGGGTCTCTATGATAATTTTTTAGAGAACTTTATGTTACACAAATTTGTGTTACTATGTTTCTTTTTTTAATTAATCTTACTCTGTTTTAAGCATTTATTAAGCACTTGTCTGCTAAAAAAAACATTTTTGAGATATTTCTGACCTTTGAAAATATATGCTATTTCTACTTTATTTGCCAACAACACTGATTTTTTTTTACTTCTCAATCAATTTTTTTAGTCTCTTTACCCAGAATAATTTGCAAATATGTACTGTAATTGTTCACTTATAAGACTTAAAGTTTTATTTTCACACATATCGGGATATTGTGAATAAATAAGTGTATATTGTGTTCTATTTTAAGCATCAGGTTACTCTTAATATGTTTCACATCATTTGGAACAGAGATATATATTGTACCTGTTTAAATATTAAATATTTAATATCCACTGAGTTTTCAAGTAAACTATTTCCAAAGAACAGTCAGTTTTAGTTAGTAAGCAAGTAACTTCAATATGTCATGCCTTTCCCATGGAAGAGCATGTGTTAGTTGATATCCACATATGTTAGATATTTGGGGAATGCTGGTCTTTTATTTTTGGAAGAGTGTTTTTCATGCCTAAGGCTACATTAGTCCATAATAAAATGTTTATAGAAACAAGCTAGTGGATTATTTGCCCATCCAGCATTCACAGCTCTTGGAAATTATACCTTGCCTGATTTGGCAATGTTATATTTGTACCCAAAATTCATACCTAATACTTAAGGTAATGTGACCTAATACTACCTATTTTATAAAATTATTTGCAACAGGTCACACCCAGAAGCTTTGTTTTTAAAAACAAAAGTACTGAAGCTGTGGTTTTCTAGTATTGCCCACTAATTTTAATGACCTAGTGGTTTGCCTAGTGTATGCTTTAATTGAAGAGATTAGATATTTAGGCTACAAGTAGAATATAAATATGAGAGGGAGTTATATTCTTAAACCCAAGTACAGTTTCCCATCACTCAGCAGTAACTGATGGAATATTTACCATGAACTCATCAGTGCCCTAGGAGAAGGAGCAGAGCAGAGCCCCCGTTCTCAGAGAATGCCTGGCCCATTTTGTAGAACTGGTTTGTAAAGCACATGCAGGCACTTCTCATTTTCTGCATTCAGTCTGTTCCTGAAAATATGTTAGGTAGTATATTTTCAGAAAACAGGAACTTACATTCCATTATTTTAAATGGGAAAACTATTAATGCATTACACCAACACCAACCAGTATCTCCAAATATCACTAAATTACTGTTGTATATTAAATAACTCTCCACCTACATATTTTTTAATTAATAAACAGCACTTAAATCACCCATCACTCAATGATCTGTCCTCACTCAATTCAGTAGTGGATGTTTTGAGTGTACCAACCAAAATATCAACACGTACTCTTATGTAAATAAGAAGAGAAATAATAAAGTACTATCTACTGTATTTCACTGAATCTATGAGGTCATCAATTGTAAGACACAGCATCACTTTACAGGTCCTTATGAAAGAAAAAAAATGGCTGTCAATTACAGTTTGATTGTAAGATATAAGATTATAATTGATGCAGCAATTATCAGAGGCGTTCTGAATTCAGAAATGTTCAACTGTTTTGGGGGAGAAGAGAGTATGTCTTAAAGTTGGTGAAATAGGAGCAAACGGACTGGGGTTGATAGAATCAGTCTTGGGTCCCATGAAAGACTGGACATCAAGAAGAAGATAGGGAAGAGAAAAGTAGTAATGCCTGTTACACTTATCCATTGTTATGTAGATTAGCAATGCCAGTACAGGATTTAGCCCAAAAGAACAACAAATCCAAACCTGCATTTTATACCTTCTTGCAGGATTCATGGACAAGTTAAAAGTTTCCCCTGCCACAGGTGCAGACACATTTTAGTGGTTCCTCTAGTTACATAGTGATTTGGAGGCAAATATTTTTGCAAATAAAAATAGCGAATATTCATATTGTAAGAATTCAGATAGTGAGGAATATACCTTTAGTGTTTTATGAAAATGCTATCCTGGCAGTCTGGAGGATGAAAGTAACGGATTTCACAGAGAAAGAAACAAATACTAGGAGATACAAAGGTGTGGAACAGCCTGCTGCTTTGGAGAGCACCAAGTGGTCAAGGGTAGCAGATGGGATGTGCTCAGAGTGCAGCTAGAGAGGATTCTGTGAAGGCAGCTCTGGCTGTGTCATGGAGGGCCTTGCATACCCCATGAGGACCTCTGACTTCATTCTGTGGTCAGTAAAGATACATGGTGTGTTCGAATGCCAGAGTGCATGATCTCATTTATATTTGAGAAAATCACTGTGGAGGTAATAGTCTTGTGCATTACTGGAGAGACAAAATGAAGCAGAAGGTCCTTCCTGCAAGAAATGTCCTTAAAATTTTTTGTTACAGGAATGTATTGGTTTTAAGGATTTCACATACTTTGTAATGTTTCCCAAGCTTTAATGTATCTGCCAATTAGTTCCCACCCTCTTATAATTTGTTTCTAATTGCCTCCCCCACTAATTCCTGTCCTGAGAAGCATTCTCATTCACCAAACCCCTTAGAGGCAAAAATGAACTGTTCAGGAGATGTATGTTTGTGTTGTTGCATGAATATCCTACGTATTGCAGACTGAATTCTTCAGATGGTTCTCTGTTGTCTATTTTTCATCTGGCAAGAGATCTAGGTAAAAGTAACATGCATCCTCTGGGCACTGTTGAAGTAATAAATAATAATAATGCTAAGATACAGTGACAGATGGGCCCTGGGAACTCAAACTATAAGTTGTGTGCTCATGAAACTATACCAGTGCATTTCATTTTGTAACTGCAAACTATCCCTATAAATGTCCTTAGGTAAATGTGTTTGGTTTCTCTGTTTGTTAACTTGTGTGGCAGTTTACATTACTCTCTTATATTGTATAATTGATTGGCAGCCTCCAAGTGTCTACCTTTATAAAAATTGACAGACAGCTCTTGAATAAACTCATTTCCCTAGCCACCAGCACGCTGTTTTCTGCCCACAGCTCAAACACTCTCTGCCCTCTATTTCCAGTTGATGCAAGAAACAATTTAAAACCTTTCTTTCACATTTGAGGTGTTAAAATTTCTCAAATACTTCTGGGCATTCATGTGTGTTAGGTTCTGACTACATATTTCGGAAGTAGGTAAAAAGACCAATTTATTATTTGAAAATATTATAACTCAGGCATTAAGACAATAGGATTTTAAAAGCGTATGGACATACTTATCCATTGAATTATGGCAAACTTTAACAGGTTATGGTCAAGAGTCTTTGAAAACGTAAACTGAAAAAGACAATTTGATCAATACATATGTCAGACACAAAATGCAATACATGGTTATATTTCGAAGTGCCAAGTTTTAAAGTCTGTATTTTATTTAGACTCGTGGAGCCTTAGTGATTATCAATAATGATTATGATACCAATTTAAATTCAATTATATTTACGTTTACATTATAATGCATAAATTATATAAATCTTGACCTGATTCCTATTTGCATGTAATGTAGACTCTGTTTATTCAAATTATATTAATCAGAAAATATCCAAAAGATATCTCATAATTTTATATGTGGTCTGTAATGGTCACATAGGAAAGAGGCCTAATTTTGAGATACTACTTTGAAAGGTTTTATGCACTCGTACATCTCTCTTTTTTGGCCAGGGGTCAAAGAAGCATTTCTTTGAAGGAGTATTACTAGGAGTTTCCGTGAATGAGTGGATGAATGAGTTCCTTCAGAAAGCACATGAATTGACTTCTTATTGTATGTACTGTAATGTATAGAAATATTCTAAGATATGGTTCATGTATATATCCTATTCATTTAACATCTGCTGTATGTCACACATAGTGCTAGGTGCTGGGAATACCCCTCAAAATTGTCTAGTTTAAAGTCTCAAGATACTAATCATATTCAGAACAGACTTAAAAATTTAATAGGGAATAGACTTTTTTTAATGCAATACCAAAAAAATACAATTACAGAATATTTAAGTAAGAAATCTAAACTTCACAACTATTTCTGATAAATTGGAGGAACTAAAATGGAAATTCATTAAACCACCAGATGGGGGTTACAAAGGACTCTTCTGTAAACTACACAATATGAACATTACTAATATACACAAGTTGAGGTGCTAGTTGTTGCATGATGTGTGAGTCAAAACATTGTTCAGAGTAGGCTATGGTCAGATTGGAGTCTAGAAGAAAAAGTTGGCTCAGACATGGAAGAATTTTTCAAGGAGACAGACAATGAATGCTAAAGAGCAAAAAAGATTAAAAAAATATATGGGAAAAATCTGAGTGTTACTTCTCTTTATATCCCAGGTTACTGTAATACTACTTATTAAAGGTTTTTGTAAACAATAAATGACTCTTGGAAACATGAAACAAAGAACAGTATGTAAAACTTATGCCCAGTAGATTATTTCACATATTTTACAAAGAAAGGAAAAAGCAGCCAGTTTTTGTTGGCCAACAGGTAAATGCCACTATGAGTTTCTGGAAAATTGAACAAAGAAATCATTCCAAACAATGCAACCAAAATTACTTTCTAAGTCAAAAACAGTTTTTGATGTTGTATAGTAGAAGTTTTGATGATCCCGTTTTCATAATATGAGGTCATTGGAAATTACAATGTATTTGCACACTTTTATTTTATTCTGGATCTCCACCGGGCCATCTAAAATGATTTAAAGTAAGCCATCTTTTATATAGTTCAAAATATACTTTGGATCAACTTTGCAACATCAATTTCCTTAGCAAACAGTATTATATAGCAAACAGGAAATAAGAATTCGGCCACCTCTGTTATTGACAGCTTATATTCTGAGTTTGTAAGGCCCCAGTTTTTCAACTATGGCTTTGTTTGTGCCAACTGATGAAATGATTTTTGTTAAAGCCAAAATTTTAACCTTTTAAAATTAATTTTGAAAATTAATATAAAAAAATGTAGCAGATGAACATTTATATAGTGTAAAGCACATGGATACACCATGAAAAGTATGCCTCTCTTCCATGTATGAGTCAGATAACTTTCATTAGTCATTCATCATAGCATTGATTTTACAAACAAAAATTATTTCTAGAAAACCGTGAAAGGTTCTGGAAATTATTTTATTTTCCTAATATTTTCGAACATATTTTACGACTTTACTTATAATATTGGCATTATGTTCTATTTGTATTTTCTAGGTATGTTTAATCAGAGCTGGTAATGATAAGATAGATGTGGCTGAATTCAGAATTGTTTCAGTTATTACTACAGAACTGGTGACTTCCTGGGGCAGTCCTAGGAAAACAAAGGCCTTTCTTTCTATTTAAGGTTTCCTATTCAAACTTAATGAGGTTTTCTGTTTTGCTATTCCAATGAAAAATTTTCTAAAATTCCCATTTTATAAAAATATACATTCTAATATCAAAGTAGATTCACTATTAAAAAATGGAAGTATTAAGAGTATATCTTCTTTATTTTTCTTTTACATGTATAATCCCAATTAAAGTTAAAATAAATACATGTTTGGGAAAGCTGGGATGGCTCAGCGGGTTAAGTGCTCGCTTTTAATCCCTGGGGACCGAGGATCGAATCCTGGCCCTGGCCTCGGCCCCGGCCCATGAGGACCCACATGCTGAACTGGGGTGTGCCCCCAGTTCAGTTCTTGCCAGGGCCTATGCGGGAGGCTCCCGGCCCAGTTCCTGCCCTGAACAGCCCCATGCCCGCCTGTGGAGTGAAACCATATGGAAAACTAATGTCAACTATGAAGACTGCTCTGGGCTCCTCCTCCCCCTTCTCTCTGTCTCTCTCTGTCTCTGTTTCTCTCTGTCAAAAAATCAATAAAAATAAATAAATAAATAAATAAATAAATAAATACATGTTTTTATTTGAAAATGAAGGCAAGTTTCTTCTTCACTTTTAACTTAGCTTGAGGTAACTTCCTAGGTAATATACAACTAATGGCCGATCCCACAAATTTGAAGACCTTCATGCTGACCACTGTGTATTATACTTTTTGGTTCTTCTGGGAAGAGAGCTGGTTAAGACATAAGATACCAATTGAGAAGGATGGCCTTTAGTTTCTTGAGTGATTAAATCTCGGTGGCTAAGCAAAAGATAGTGATGTCTTTCCCTTTGCATGAATTTAAAATTTTACATGCAAACTTCAGAAGTTACTTGTGTTTTGTAAATTATTTTTCCCATATATATATATATGAGAAAAACAATATATATATCCATTTAAAGTGCTAAAAGCATTCCTGTTGAAATCTGTTCAATTGTGATATGAAAATTGTGGATAGCTTTTACTGAATTAACACTTGACTGTTCACTCCACAGATATTTTTTAGAAATTATTTATTTTGCCTAATAACATCATGTGAAATTTATTTTTAGGGAGATAGTTCCTATGTGAAAGATCGCTGGTGTGTTTTTGATGGATTTATGGTCTTTTGCCTTTGGGTTTCGTTGGTGTTACAGGTAATTACAAATTTTTAAATTATAAGGGGGTGTTTTCCAAAATGGGCATTATTTTGCATTAAAAACCTAAATAGAAATATTAACAAATATATATCAAATGTCATTGTTTAATTTTCTAGATCATGTTATTTCAAATATTTGTTAATAAAAAAGCTTAGCATTTTAATCATTGTCAGTCACATTTGTGAATTATTTATCAAACAGAAATAAAATCAATAATTTAGGAAATTATTTCTTATTGAACAGATACAAAAAATATATTTATTGAAGTAAAAGAAACAATATGCAGTGACATTTCTGTATTTGTAGAAAATATTGAGTTTAAAATGAAAATTTTAATCTTGTATGTGACTGAACTCTCACTAAAAACAGCTAAAAATACATATAGATACATTGGAATACATATTGGTCAACATTAAATACTATATTGCAAATAGAAAGTGCCTTAGAAAGAAGGAATACATATTAAAAAGGTCTAAATGGGGAATTTCAATAGAAAACTCATAGAATTTATTCCCATGCATAAAATCAGGCTTAATTTCACACTTAATTCAATTAAAATTACTATATTATTTATCTAAGAATTCAGAATAAAATAAATTCACAGTCCATTTTGCAAACTCATCATAGTGCTTATAAATAATCTGCCTTTATTTTGATTAATCTCACCTCTTCAACAGTTTAACTTATCCAGATATTAGTCTGTCCTTTCCCATTTAATAACTATAATATGATTGACAAACATTTCCTAATTATTATTTTGCCTCTTCATAAATGGTACAATTCTTTTCCATATTTTAACACTTCCTCCATTACTTCATTTTATAATGATTAGTAAGGACAACTTTGCACACATATTCTGTATTCTAAGTTGACACTTGTTTTTGTAATAAAAACTGTGCCTTGATGAATTATACAAGAAATGAACAATATTCATTGCACTTTTATGAATTTATGTACTTGTTTCTCTTAATAGAGCTCAGAATTCAAAATACACTTAAAAGAAAATTGATTTCAGTAGAAAATGATGTAGAGCAAAGTTTAGAGTGCAAAATGCACCTCCTGAAGCTATCTGTATATACCATGACTACTAACAATGCGAAGAGCAAGTCTAAACTTGTTTATTCACCTCTAAATTTACAGGTATTTGAAATTGCTGATATAGTTGATCAGATGTCACCTTGGGGCATGCTAAGGATCCCAAGGCCACTAATTATGATTCGAGCATTCCGAATTTATTTCCGATTTGAACTACCAAGGACCAGAATTACAAATATTTTAAAGTAAGAATTGCTATTATACATTAAGGGGGAAAGTATGACTTTTTTAGTTTTACTTATTTTACCTATTTTTTTCCCCTAGGCGATCTGGAGAACAAATATGGAGTGTTTCAATTTTCCTACTTTTCTTTCTCCTTCTTTATGGAATTTTAGGAGTACAGATGTTTGGAACATTTACCTATCACTGTGTAGTAAATGACACAAAACCAGGGTAAGTTTATCTCCTAACTGTATTTCAGTCCAATTCTCATGAGAAAAGCCTGTGTCTAAATTAAAAAAAGTATGCACTCTCTGTTACATATTTTCTGTTTTGTCCAATTTTTTTAAGACAAGTATTCAAGACTAACAGGATGGAAAATGTAACCCTGGGGGAAAGTACATTTAGCAAATTCAAAGTGTACACTTAGAAATTTTCCTCATTAAGGCACAATAGACAGTGTGCTAATGTCATACTATCAGAGTAAAATAAGATAGAAATGGAAAATGTCATAATAACTTCTAAAAACATTGGACAATTTTATAAAAACTTGAACAAACACCTACCATATATCCCATTCATTTCATTTTACGTATCAACCAAGAGAAATGAAAACATATGTCCATACAAAGATGTATACATATGACTTTATTTATAATTGTCCAAAACTGGTAACAACCCAAATTTCTATCATTAGGTAAATGGATAAAGAAATTGTGGTATATCTGTATAGATAGTATATCTGTAGTTTATCTGAATACTATTTAGCAATAAAGAGCATGAAATACTGATATAAACAACATCTTGGATAAATCTTAAAATAATCTTTCTGAGTGAATGAAGCCACGTGAGAAAGATTTCATATTCTGTGATTTCATTTATGTGAAATTCTAGAAAACTGTCTTATCTATAATAATAGGGTATCATTGGATTCATGGGAATAAGGTTGAGGTAGGAATGAGGGATTACCAAAGGACACAAGAAAACTTTTGGGACTGATTGATATGTATGTTCATTATCTTGATTATAATTCTATACCTATGTCAAAATTTATCAAACTTTACATTTCAACATATACAGTTTAAGTATACCTTACTAAAACTATTTAGAAATGCTTTCGTGTAAAGTAAAAATCCAACTTTCTTCATCTGATTAGACAGTTGTCCTGGTACTACTTATGGTGTGCTATTACCCACAGAATTGGATCCTACCTTTTTTATTTACGAATTCCCTGTCTGTATGTGGGTCTGTACCTGTGGTCTCTACTGTGATTGATCGATTTGACTATCCCTTCACCAGTATCGCACTCTGGAACGCAATGTAAAATACAACTTGCGTTTGTGCACGGGGTCACCATATCTGGCTCCCAGACTTACATAGTCTCAGGACCATGTCGTCTGCCTCATGAGGCATTAAAACCCAAGCTCTCAGGTATCAGATAATTAATCCTCATTCATACCACCATTTCGACAACTAACATACTTCCCTCCCTCCTGTTTTTAGTACCTTCTTAGGTTTTCACATTTTGGAATGTATTTTTCTTTCTTGTAAGCCTTGACAGGCATTTTGAAATGTTATTGTTTACCTAGCAGCTCTAGTTGTTTGTACTGGAATCTAATGTAGCCCACACCTTGCCAGAACTAGCACACTGGCACTAACAGCTGTTTTAAGCTTCTTTCCCCACCACCCCCATTTTCCTCATGACACTGTGAGGTCCGTGAGGACACGTATGAGAAGGAGTGGAGAATACGGTATTCATCTTCTTATCTTTAGTACCTAGTATCCTAGCACAGAGCAGGTACTCAGTAGCTATTAATATTTACTGAAGGCATGATTGATGATATATTATAGACAGATAATAACATTATGACACATTGATAAAGAAGAGGAAATTGAAAAAAAAAAAGAACAGAGAAAGAAAAGCAAATTGCTAAAGGGACAAGGAAGAAATAGTTAAAATATGGAACAGCAATATTAAAACTGGAGAAAATCTGTGGATTGGTACAAACACAGGGTCGGAAAGTTGAAGGTGGTGAGTAAGGGATTTGACTGTGTGGGTGACAGAAGAGACAAATGTGTCAAGAAAACCTGTAGGCAGTTTTTTTAAGTGTATGTAGGCCGTGGAATATGTCTAGATTGTTCCATGAATGAATATGAAGATAGAAAAAGATCTTGTGTGGGTGGGCGACAATAGACAATAGAGGTGAAGAACAGAGAAACTTCTAGATCAGAAGGTAACTGTTATAGCAGCAGTGAGTTCAGAAAGCTGATTTAAATTTACCATTTTATTAAAAACCAGTGCAATGCAAGAATTCTAAAGCTTGTTAACACAGCTAGAAGATCAAGAATTATGCTGTCAAACTATACTTTGACACTTAAAAATAGATATAGTACAGATTGGGTAGACACGCGTGAGTACCTTCTGAACCCACAGCCCTTGAATCACTTTAGTAAGTACTCTTCACCAGCTCCATACTATACTCAGTACAAAGAAAGAAAAGTTCATGAAAAAATATTAAAGGACCTTTTGTATTCTGATTATTAGCTCCAGCTCATTTCTTTATCCTGGAGTTCACTTTGAAAATTTTCATAAATGGCAGAATTTTCAGTTATTCAAGACAGCAGTTATGAAGGAATGTCCTGAATTTTTTCTCTCATGTTTACAAAATCTGCCCACCAACATTATGTACATATACATGTGTTTTGCCTTCTCTTTGCCGCGATTCTAAATTGACTATTTACGGTAAGAAGAAAAAGCGTAACTAGCCACATGGTAGTCATGTTGCTCATAAAAACAATTTACATAAGTTTGATGATTTTTTTTCTAGGACCAATCATTTATACCTTTTTCTTTTAATGTTCAGTTCAGTATGAACTGAGTTTTGATGTCCCACTCATAGCAGTGATATTGTTGATGCCAAGTTACCATTACTTCTAGCCCAGACATTAATTTCCCAAAGAGACTCAAAAACAGAAATCTAAGTCAAATGAAACACATAAAAATCCCCATTAAAATTTTTTTCCAATTTTTTTGTTTCCTTTTGTTGCTTATCTAGAATGTTCTCATACATATCTGTGAGTCAGATGTTAAGCTACAGTATGATAGTTGTTTCCAGCAGTCATTGTTGCCAGTGTTGACATGTCCTCTTTCTCTTAGTTGTTCTCCTTTAACAACTGTTCCAATTTATGTGTAATTGACTTGCATGCACTATACCCTCATACTGGGAGAGGTTTCAAACAGAAATGTGTTCAGAAACCCATATATTCTGATTTTCATGGCTGACCTCTGGAATTGATTATATTTGATCTGTGAGGCAAACAGGACAAAGAAGCATCAATATATGCAGTTTTGTTTTTAAATGGAGCTGATTTATTTTAAAGCAGATAAAAGAGAATCTAAGCTATGTCCTCAGTAGCATTACTAGTAAAACTTTAGGTTCTTCTCTGATAATGAATGGTGACCTAAGGCAATTTTGAAACAAGTAATGAGATTTAACGAAGCAAAGCAGTTCATAAGCTAAAGCTGAGAAGAGCGGTGGCCCGTGGTAGATACAGGTGTGGCAAAATGCCATATGTGATGGCAGTAATCTCCCTGAAGCTAAAAGAGGAAAGTGTAAAAATGAGCAGGTAGGTGAAATAGAAAAGATAAAGACTTACTTGACACCTCACTATCATTCCTGGGAAAGGAAAGAAATGTATTCATAGCTTAGTATCAAATAGTGAAATCTTATTCCCAAGAGTGAGATAATGAGAAAAACTATAAGGTCAGTGAATGTTTACTATATAAAAGAATATAGTATAGTGTATATAAAGGTTTACTATATAGAGTATAGGTAAATATGAATTATGCTGAAACAACAAGGATACACTAGGATTCTCTTGGGTCTTAAAGCAAAGGGCCTAACTATCACAAATATTTACCAAAACTTCCTTTTTCATCTCAGGAGAGTCTCAGTATGAACAAAACATTCTATGGTCACCCTGCCCAGGGGCAGCTTATAGGGCTTGGTGGTGGTTTATAAAATATCACTAAGACTTAGACTAAAGACAATATAAAATTGGATTTTAAGTACTTTTCTCTTGCTGGTACAAATAAAATATAAGTTTATTCTTTAGGATACTTGAAAAATAAGTGAATTATTGTCTTAAAGACTATAGTCACAAAATAATGAGGATTTTTATGGAAATGTCAGAAGAAATAACAGAAACATAGTGGAACTTAAATTACTAATTTTTAATGTCTGTGCATTTTATCAACAAAGAATTTTGTAGACAATGTAAAATCATTAAGTGCAAAAGTCTGTAAAATCTTTTTTTCGATTTTTTTTTTTATTATTGTTTTTGAAAGAAGGTGAGAGAAAGACAGAGAGAGAAGTGGGGAGAGCCCAGAGTAGTCTCCATAATTGTAGGTCATTAGTTGTGACATAGTTTTATTCCACACAAGTGTATGTGAGGTTGCATGGGGCAGGAACCAATCCAGGGGCCTCCCGCATGGGAAGTGAGAACCTTAGCCTCCATCCCAGTGGTCAGCAGTTGTGCCACAGTTCAACATATGAGTTTGCATGGGCTGGCGCAGGGAATTGAACCCCATGTCTCACAATTTTGAAGCAAGCGCTCAACCGCTGAGCTATCCTGGCATCCCCAAAAGTCTGTGAAATCTTGATTCATCTTTAAACTTCATTTGAAAGGATGAAGGGTAATTGCTACATTTAACTTACAGGATTCGTGCAGAGAAGTCTGCCATGCTCCTAGGAGATATAAGAACAAATTTGGATAAATGCATATTATAAGCATTTATTTAAAATATTTAAGTAAGAAATGATAATACTCTGATGATTTATGTGGATAGCTAATTAAATTAGTGGCAACATTTGTGGAGCGCTTTTTACATCAGATATTTTGCTTATATAGCTAATTTTTAGAACACTGTGAAATGAATTATTTCCCCCATTTTACAGATGAAGACACAGTTCCAAAGAGGTTAAATAATTTGTCCATGTGCTAAGTGAGAGAGCAGAGTTCAACTCAAGTCTGTCTTCCGAGTCCATGCTCATGCCACTATTTGAGCAACTTCTACAATGATCTAACCCCACATTCATAAACCGATATATGGGGAAGCCGGGATGGCTCAGTGGGTTAAGCACTCACTTTGTAGTGCTGGGGACCGAGGATCGAATCCTGGCCCCGGCCCGTGTGGACCCATATGCTGAACTGGGGAGCTCCCCCAGTTCAGTTCTCTCTCTGTCTGTGTGTGTGTGTGTGTCTCTCTCTCGCTCTGTCAAAAACAAACAAAAATAATAAATAAATAAATAAACATAAACCGATATACACATACACATACGAGTATGCATGTATATACATAACCTTTTTAATAAAATGTGTCATATATAAAGTTAATGTCCATATCACATCTGGTTTCTATCTTATGGTAGATGTTTTGGTCCAGGAGATTCTATCATCTGAATCTGTAAAATAATGATATGTAATATATTTATATTTAAAAATTATTGTGCACATCCATCTAAAAAATGAGCCACCAGTTAAATTAACCTTTCATATGATAATTTAAAAATAAATATAAGAAAAAATGTCAGACTACATTAAACTTTCATGTCAAAATTAATACCAGTATGATTTCCATCAGAATAGCAAAGATATTTGCAGGAATCTTTAGTACAAAAAAAAGAAAATCCTGTAGTTTAAAAAAGGGTCTAAAAGAACTTGAGTGATTTTGTTTAATTAGTTACTATGTAGCACTTCTTTTGACTATTTACTTCCTTCAAAAAGACTAATTTAATAATACAGATTATAAGACTTATTTTTAATGTTAAATAACTTTTATTGGACAATTGATATCAGTGTTTTTCTTATTTAATACTCATAACAACCTAACAAATTATGTTCTAGTTTTACACTCTATATTATAGCCAAGGAAATTGAAGTTCAGTAAGGTTAAATAAGAAGTCTAAGGTAAAATAGCTTCTGAGTGACAGACATAGTTTTAAGCCCTATTCTCTATGATACCAATACCCAGGCCTTGAAATATTCATTGTAATTTGGTCAAAATATGTGAAATTATCTTCAACAAGTACATATCCAAAATACTTTAATAAAATGTTCAGTGTCCCTTCAGTTACAAGGAGAATCTGCTTAGAGGACAAGTTGTAACTGGGGTGAATGAGTAAGTGGTCAAGACTGCTTCTTTTAGGTCCCAATTCTGAAATGGTGTACTGGCACTTCTGAACACAAGGTGTGAATGTGAATGAGAAGGCTTCACTTTGCCCCCTCACAATAGTGTTTACTGTAAGTTGCCTCTGTAGAAATCATATGTGGCATCATTTTAATATCTCAGGTTTAATAAGACCAGCCTGCTTTTCCCCCTGATGGAAGCCTTAGAGACATGGAGTGACTATGGCAGCACTCGAAGCACATTATGGGAATTCTAGTCTAGAAGGAGATAATTTTGATTGAGAAAATTACCTGGGTGGGGAACTTTGGTAAAAATGCAGCTCTAAGCTCCATCTGTGAACATGTACCTAGTTGTCAGAATTGACCAGGTTAGTTAGTAATCAATGATTTAGAACCCAGTTTTACCTTAAAACTCCTAAAGATATGTTACAGAGTAGAACACAAAATCTGCATAACTCTTTAAAAGATCAATCTTGAATTTTCAAAGAAATGCTAAGCTTTTTGCTAGCTGCTGCAACACCTGAGTGACTTGAGTTTCCAAATCCCTTAAGGCCATTTCTCTAGAAATGTCTAAGATGCACCAAAGGTAATTAGAGTTGCTTGTCATTCTTGCAAAAAAGCAGGTTGTCCATGTGTTCTGGGAACTGCAGGGTAATCATCTGAATTTTGTTCTCAGTGATTCACATAGGAGGTCTGACAATGAAGTTTGCGAACTCATTGAAAAAGTGCTACTTGTGAGTATTTTTAGTCTAGAGATTGAATTGGGCGAGTGCACTTCATGGTTGAAGGTGTCTGGGGACAGGGGTTTTGGCTTTCTGAATTTTTCGGTGGCTTTGACTTTTAATGTAGGTACATGTTCTTACCATTGTAGAGCCTGTGGTTTCTTTCATTTGATCATCCTAAACCTGTGGAAGCCCATTGGAGTGGGAAAAATTGCTGCTCATATGCTCAGCCAAGCCACCATAAATATATTTTGAGCTGCTAATATGTATGAGGCACTTTATATTCACAACTGCTAATTCATAATATGATCTCATATATTGGATATTAGTATCCCCATGAGAGAGAAGAGAAAATAGCTCTTTGCTCTACATTAATTTGGTAAAATTGCTAACTGAACTATATGCTTGGCCTCAAATTCTGGTGGCTACTCTACCACACCAGCTCACTAGTTACAGACAACTTCTGGCCCTGGGTTTTCTAGTTCTTGAAGCAAAGAGAGAAGAGCTACTGTTTGAAGAGCTCCTGGCCTAGATTTGAAATATGAAGGGTAGTAGACTTTGTCATACAACCTCAAAACAGTTTTCACATTTCCAGTTTGAAGCTGATCAGTATATAGTCTGTGTCCTGATACTTTACTTTTCTAACTCTCTATTTGAATACATTCATTGCCTCATCCTGCCTCAGATGCCAGTCTCCTGACCCCTGTCACATGGGTTGTTCCTTATTATGTTAGCAAAGTAGTGAGTAATACAGTTAAGGAAGTAAACTTGAGGAAAACATACAATTAATAAAACTATACACATATAGTAAAGTAAGATGACTAGTTAAAATACTTTTAAAAAATAAAACATCATATTGTCATGTAAGTTTTATACAATATTTGAAAAAAATATTTACTTTTACTATTTTGGTGCATGATGAATTCACTTCTTTATGACTTTGCCTATCTAGCCATTCAGGAAAAGATGAGAAAAAGGAAAAATCATATTAAAATACTCCCCATTTAACAGTAAGGGGAAATTTATTTCCTAATTTCCTAGAAAATGTGCCAGATTTACTTGTTTATAAAAAGAGGTGTGATGTAAATATTATTTTCTGCCTCAGGCTATTTATCTTGTTTTGTAGTCTATCTAAAAGTTCAGGCAGAGTAATTAAGTTTTCAAAAATCAATAAATAGTTTCATGTTTGCACATTCCAGGGTGGGTTTAGTTTCAGAAAGCATCCAACATTAGAATTAGCCAGACTAAGTCATAGAAATTTTTAATTAATCCTGAAAGAGGAGGCCCATAGAGTGAAAATGAAGCCAGATGATTTTCTGGAATAAACCTGAACAGCAGGTAGTGGCCAGAGCAGGTTCAGTGCCAGCAGGGCAATGAGAGGGGTAATTCAAGCCCACCCCCAAGAGCAAGGCAAGCAATGACTGAAGGCATCCAAGGCCATAGTCACTCTTCTCCCAGGTGTGAAAATTGTGTATATGCATCTGTCCTTGTCTTTACCCCCAGTGTGCAAATCTCGGAGTATGTAGTTTTAAAATTATCTGGTATGGCAACAACTGCTTGTTTATAACCCCTGAGAAAAAGCTATGAATAGCAACACCCACCAATGAAAGAGTAAAAATGTTGTCTTCTTTCTCTTTCTTCCACCACTCTTTCTCTCACTCTTATACACACATGGTCTTTGACATTCCCTCTTTCCAGAATACTGTTGTGTATCCTGCCCTAGAACTTGTGTCCACTGATCCTTTAATAGGCACTGCAAGCATCACTCACACGGGCAGGTTTTCCTAATACCATTAACTATTCACCACCCATAGTCATATGTAATGTTTCTACTTAGCGCATTTGTGATACCATGAGCATGATAGCTTTTTAAAACATATATCATGCTTTACTGTGAGCATTGCTTTTCTGTTCTCTCTCACACATAGGCAGTAAAGTCTCTTGAGTTGGAAATGTCTTCTTAGTCATTTTTATTCCTACTATGTTGTGTGCATAGAAGAGGCCTGTCAAAAATAATTTTGAATGAATGAAGAGACAAATGAAATAAAGTAATCTTACTAAGAATATGGGAGAAACAATTTCTGAAAAAGAGTGGAATAATAATAAGCATAGTTACTTTCATAAGTAACAGTGATCACAAAAAGGCCAACACTAAATTCGTTGCAATAAGCAATGACAGCGGTTTGATATCAGTAGATCAGGGGTGTCAAACTGATGGCCTGGGGGCCGCAGAGGTAATATTTTGTGGCCCACAATGCTCTGAAATAAAATGAAAATAGAAAAAACCGTTATGAAGAAAATAGCACTTAGGGGAGATGGAGGCAATACCGTACACGCAATTCCCTCGTTAACCCTTTAACTACTGAAGATGAGTATACACATGGCCCAGTGCCTTTCCTGGGGGGCCTGTGGGCGTGTATAAACACGCTGACTCAGTTCTGGCAACGTTTGTAAATGTGATGTGGCCCACATGAATCTTGCCTGTTGCACCAAATGGCCTGTGTTTTAATTGAGTTTGACACCCCTGCAGTAGAGGAAGACAACAGTGAGTAATGAAGAGAACTTGAACAGAAAGTGTTGAGCCATTGCGTTTGGCATTGGTGAGTCTTATGGATCAGAACAGAACACATTGGGCCACATGATTTCCCTCTAGTCATTTACCTGTTCCTCTGTATGAAAGTGCGATGAGATCACTCTGGGAATTGTTTTTTCCATGTCTGAAAAGATTTTCATTTTACAGATGAGGAAACTGAGGCTCAAATGGATAATGTGAATTGCCCCAGGTAATTAAGCTGGTTAATTACTGAATTGAAATGATAATCCTTGTGTTCTAATACAGCTCAATGCTCTGTGCCATCAGGAATAATAACTGACTTAAAACCGTAAGAGTATAAATCACTGTAGTATTATCTGGGACTTTTATTAAACAATTTTAGCATCAAGTTGTCATACATTTTCTTGGATCTCAAACTTCTACATATGTTAGTTGCAAATAGCATATTTTGTTACGAATTTTTTTTAAGCATGTGCCAGGCAGATAGGTAAAGTCTTTCAAAAAACAGTGAATTGCTCAGAGAAATTCCAGTACTCGTTTTAAAACACACACACTACCAAAGCATAAATTTTAAAAATTAAAAAAGCATACCAATATTTAGATATCACACTAAAAACATTGCATGAGAAAACCAGGATTCAATTGTTGAAGAGTTTCTCCTGTAGTTACTTAGTAAATTAATTAATTAATTCACTATAGATTTAAATAATGGTGAAAATAAAGACACATTCATTCATCTAGAAAGGAATTATTAACCTCCTAGTGTATATGAGGACTTTTCAGAAAGAAAAAAAAAAAAGAAAAGAACCAATGGGATATATCTAGAGAATGAAAGAGATTTTTTTTTTAAGAAACTGGCCTATGCAATTGTGGGGCTAGCAAGACCAAAATCATCAGAGCAAGCCAGCAAGCTGGAAATTCCAGCAGGATTTGATATTGCCCTATTGAGTCTAAAGGCAATCTGGAGGTAGAATTCTTTCCTCTTTGAAGTACTTCAGTCTTTTCTCTTAAGACTTTCAACTAATGGAATGAGGCCTATCTGCTCAAAGACTACTGATTTAAATGTTAATCACATCTAAAAAATACCTTCATAGTAGCCTCTAGATAGGGGTTTGATCAAACAAGTAGGGTACCACAGTCTAGCCACGTTCACACATAAATTTAACCATCACAGACTGTGTCAGGGACTTTATGGAATTGAAGTTTACCCTGGGGAACAGTAGAGTTTGGAAGACATCCAAGCTCTACTGGATGTGTCTTCCAAACTCTACTGGATGTGTTCCAGCAGAGTCTGGATGTCTAATAAGTGACTACACAATGAATAAGTGACTACACAAATGTGAATTACATATGTTTCAGGTGCCAGAAATGAAAAGTCTGGGTACTTTAAGAAATTATACCTGAGAAATCAAACCCCGTCTGAGACTTAGGATGACATTATGGCTAAGAAAGTCATATTCAGGCTGGGCCCAAAGCTAAAACATAGGGTTAACCAATAGAAAATGGAAGGAGAAATTTCCAAGCAGAGAAAAAGCCCTGAAGTATAATAGAAGAAAGAAACCAGGAGTGGTTAGGTACTAGGATACTTGGAGGAAGGGAAGGAGCCAGATTTTTCTGGGTCTTCTAGATCATATTAAAGATTTGCTACTGATGGACTTAACGTAAGACAGTGATGATGGGAGATCTCTCCATTGGCTCTGCGGCACATGGATCAGAGAAGTTAAGCGTGGGTGCAGGATGACCAGCTAGAAGGCTAGACAGTGGTGCATGGAGAGGTGAAGATGGAGAGAGATGAATCAGCTCAAAAGATGTTTTAGAGGATATTTAGGGGAACATTAATTATAAAGGTTGGCAGAAAACTAGGTATCAAGGGTGATTCCAGGATTTAAAACTTACAAAACAGTTTGGATGATGGTGCAATGGTGTGGCATGTTAGGAGAGAGAATTTTGGCAAGAGTCAGAGTTTAGTATGAGATATATAGACTTGGAGGTAATTGTGGTGTAACCTAATGGAGAGGCCTAATAGGCAGTTGAACGTATAGCTCTGAAATTCTACAAAGACATCTAGGCCACAGAAATTTGAAACTTATTGCATTGGAGATCATGAAAAAGAAGAAGGCCAAGGTCCAAGCTCGAGAACAACTCAGTACTTAAGGTCAGCTATAGGAGAAGAGGTGGGAAAGGGGAATGCTCTGAGAAATAGACAAAAGTAGCATCCTCAAAGCTGGCATCTCATTGCATCTCTCTGAGCGTTCCTTTTGAAGCCACGTTTCTAACCACAA